>JAQGBT010000227.1:0-65715 GCA_034698585.1 Disparrhopalites patrizii
GAGAGAAAGAGAGAGAAAGAGAGAGAAAGAGAGAGAAAGAGAGAGAAAGAGAGAGAAAGAGAGAGCGGAGAAGTGGATTCCCCCGTTTAAAAGCCTGCACTTGCCCAAGATTGTTGAACGAATCTAATGTTTTCCCTGGGCTAAAAGTTATTACTCATGCTAACCGTCCCATCCTCCTCTTCTGTGGCGTCCCTGTCACCTCCTTCCGAAAATTTTCGACAGCACTGTACGCATATCCGTGTATAGGGGTATATAATATATATCCATATACATACATGTAATTACATGCATATATGATGTGCTCAAACGGGAAAGCATCCCTTAGGATTGTCCTTCCAAGGAAAGCCACTCGGGATATCCAGTGCCAGTCAGATTACTCTATTTTGGTCAGTTTAAAAGCCCTGAGAAAGTCCATGTGAGAAGAAGACTCTCCGAGGATGTCTCTTTGGATCAATTGAACCCAATTTCGCATGAGTATTTCAATATTCCAACAATCCCATGGCCTCTTCCCTTCTTATTCCCCCTCCTTTGTTTCTCACTCATGTGGAAGGGAGCCTCCTTTTTTTATTTCTTAGCCAAATGTGAAGGGAGGGGAGAAGTGGGGGGAAGAAAAGGAGGAAGTAAAAAAGAAGATGGATGACTGACTACTCTTTTTTTCCCCTGGTTTAGCCTGATGACATTTAACTCCGGCAAGCCTGAGCTGTGTGGTGGGAGGCTTGATCCGGTGCGTATTTACTGGCATTAGTAACAGTCCGGATCTTACACACTGCCCCATGTTTTGGGAACAGTTTTTTCGGAGCAAGGGAGATGTGATAGGCAGTTTTTTTTAACAAGTTTTTTTCATGAAGAAGAGGAGGAGGTGAGGAAGGAGGGGAAAGTTGTTTTTGCCCTTCGTTGACTGTATTCAATAGCTTACAATGAAATCCACTTTTTGTTCTCTGTCACTGTCCCATGCTTCTTTTCATTGACCATGTGATACTCCGAGTTTGCTCAGCTATAAAATCCTTTCGCCCCTATAAAAATAGTGGACACTAAAGTTGAAATGTGTTTGCTAACATGTAGGAGCATGGGAGAAGGAGAAAAAGAGAGAGAGAGGGGGGGGGGAATTCTGGGGATATAAGTGGCTGTTGGAGGTAAAGAGTGAAAGAAAAAGATTAAGGAAGTGGGGAAGAGGAGAGACAGAGGGAGTGATGAGAGAAAGTAAAAGCGTGTAGAAACAATGGGAGGGGAAAAGCTCTTGGATATAGGCCGTCCCCAAGCTTTCCCCAAGCTTTCCCCGCACTTTCTTTTCCGGGGAAAGAGATGGTTAATAAGTGAGGGAAAACTTGGACCATTTAAAGGATTTCTTGATGTTACACGTTCACAAAACTAGATCAGATAAAAGGAGAAGAAGAAGGTGAACGAGGAGGAGGAGACGAGGAAGAAGTAGAGCTTGGAGGTATTTGTTCAAGCAAAAGGAGCCAGGAAAAGAAAAGGGAAAGCACGGGGGAGAAAAAAAAGTGGCGTACTGCTCCTCAGTCAACTTTCCCTGTATTTTAATCTTATTTAACCCAAAGATAACTTTTCAGCTTCCCTGCACTTTCCCTCACCTCGACTGGGGGCAGGGAGAAAGTCCATGGAGCGGTATTAATACTTGGTATAAAGTGTTTTCATTTCTCCTTTTTCCCCTCCATTCCTCCCCCACGCGTTTACGGGGAATTTGCTAGGGAAAGAAGGAGTTTTTCTTCTTTTGCCGTAGGAACATTGGCAGTGGTTGAGCAATGGCACAGGAATTACAGCAACCGCTCAAATTTTCTTTCTGCAGTCTTTCTGGGCTGCGATTGCTCCATTGCATCCTCCGTCCCGCTTGGTCTCCAATAAATAACAAGTCGCTAAAGGGAATTTCCTACAATCTTTGACAAAGGCATCCTCACATCCCCCTAAGAAGGGTTCCCCCTTCTTACTTTTAAGCTTGAGAAGTGCTGAAAAGACTGGGAGAAGTGGATACGAATTCCCTCAAAAAATTTGGCAATACTTGTCTTTTGTGCTCTGAATCCACTTGTCCTTTATTACTATATTGTAATGGGAGGAATGAAAGAGGGAGATGAAGGGTTTGAGCAAACGGGAAGAACAACAAGAAGAAATATAATTTGCTCCCATCTCTACATACTTGGGCATGCCAAAAACATCTGAATAATTTCGTTTGTATGGTAATGCCGGGAAACAGAGAGAGAATGACGAGAGACAAAGAGGGGAAAGGGGGCGGGAGGAAGTGATGGAGAGGTTTGGAAGTAATGAGGTTAAAAGGAATTCCCGCAAAAATTGTCCGCCCATGTCTCATTTTCCCATTCTCCTTGAGAAAAAATGAATGAGAGAGGGAAAGAGCGAGATAGGGGAGAGAGAGTGATGGAAAGAGAGAGAGAGAGCGAGATTGAGGCATAACAGTCTATTGCGTGAGGCCAAGACAAAAAAGGATGTAATGGGGACGGAGAGAAAAAATGAGAGGTTAGAAAAGACAATGGAGGGGGAAGAATAAAGAGGGGAAAAACGTGTTTATCTAAGAGGAAAGTAATATTGGAACATGAGCAATAATGACAAATGGACAAAGGGAGAAAGTAGGGGGAGTATTCGGAGGCGTTAGAAAGTTGGAGAGGGACTCGTGAGAAATGAGGAGAGAGAGAGAGAGATAAAAAAAAGTAGCCAGGAGGGAAAGAAAGAGTGCACAAGTCAATTCTACAATAAAAAAAGAGAAACATGGAAAAGGGATGGAGGCGAGAGACAAAGAGGTAAACCATGTCAAATAGATGGGGAGAATTACAGTTGTTGGGGGGGACATAGAATGAGAGAAAGGGAAAGACCCGAGAAAAATTGGGAAACTGAAGGACCCTCAAAACGATGGGGGAAAAATTGGGGCAAAAAAAATGAAGGAGAAAAATAAAGGGAGAAATTCTTCCCTCAAGAAGTTCATCAAATAGAGTAAACAGGATATTTTAGTGAAAATTGCTTCCACAAAAGACGTCCATTTCCACTGTGCACTGATGTGCAATTAGAGCGAGGGGGAGAATTCCACAAGAGATAAAGTGAGAGGGAGGGCAAGAGAGACGGAATAAGAGATGTCGTCATCATGGACTCTATATCTACTACTTATAAGAACAAATATAGACACAGATGAAAAGACTTTCCCCCTTTTTTTCGTCCATGAAATATCCACTGTCATAATTTTCCTCTCGCATTCGTCGTTCATCAATAGCAAGTCAACTGTATAATTTCAACATGAGCATTTTTTCCCACACACAGAACACCCATTTCACATTAAATTACTCTACTCCTTACTTTCCGCCTTTAGCGGGAACACACAAGGAAAATAAATGTGCCAAGAGGACGATGTCTAATGTAACCACGCACTTTCCCCTCGCCAATCTCTCACGTCTTCTTTCCTCCTCATCATTACCCTGATTTCTAAGACTTTCTCCTTTCTCCTTTTCCTCCTCCTCTCTCTCTCTCTATCTCTCTCAATTTTTCTCTTTCCCTCCTTCTCTCAATTTGTTTTTTTTCTCTCTCTGCTTTCTCTCTCTTTTCTCTTTCTCTCCCTCTCTCAATTTGCTTTCTTTTTTTTCCGTCTCAGCTTTCTCTCTCTTTTCTCTCTCTCAATTTCAATTCCCTCTTTTTCTTTCTCCATTTCACTCTCTCTCAATTTTCAATCTGCTTCTATCTCTTTCAGCCTTTTCTATTTTTCTCTCTGCTTCTCTCTCTTCAACTTTTTCTACAACTCTCTCTGCTTCTCTCTCTTTTAGATTTTTTTCTATTTTTCTCTGTCTCAGCTTTCTCTCTTTTTTTCTCTCTCAGCGTTCTCTTTTTTTCTCTCTCTCAAGTTCAATTCTCTCTTTTTATCCTGTATGTCGCTTTTTTCAATTTTCTCTGCGTTTCTCTCTCACTTTTTCTCCCTTTGCTTTCTCTATTTTTCTCTCTCTCAGTTTCTTTCTTTTTCTCTCTCAGCTTTCTTTCTTTTTTTCTCTCTCTCAATTTTCTCTCTTTTTCTCTCTCTCAGCTTTCTCTCTTTTTTTCTTTTTTTTCTTTTTCTCTCCGTATTGCTCTCTCTATTTCACTCTCGCTTAGTCTCTCCTTTCGATATTACTACAGTTTGCCTTGCCGTCCCTTTCCAACTTCTTCATCTTTCTCCGCACAATTCTCGCTCTCATGTGTGCGTTACCCTTCATTTCACTTCAATATATGTGTTGTGTGAACCGGAGCAAGCAGAAGCAGACTGCGAGAGGGCGAGAGCAAAAGGGAGAAATCACACACATTATTATTATCATTCTCATCATTGTTTTTTGTTTCATTTTCGCTTCATAACAAATGGAGCTTAATGAGTGTCTCAAATAAAATGTCACCTCCAAGAGTTAGTGAAGGTGAAAGCGAGAGGGGAAAAGCAAGTTGTTACGGGAGCAAAACAAGGAGAAGGAGAAATATATTGCATTAATAATTCTTTGTCTCTGTCCCTGTTTACGCTCAACCCGGGCCCGTCTTTCTTGTCTCAAGTTGTGTCAGGTGAGGTAGGATTCACTTTCCTCGGGGTGGGCTTGGTGGGGAAATGAGGCGGAAAACGTTAAAGGGCGAGGAGGAAATGCTTTACGGAAATTCTCCCAAAATGATTGCGTGTGTGAGTGAGAAAGGAAGAGAGAGAGTGAAACAGAGAGCGAGAGAGAGAGAGTGAGAGAGAGAGAGAAAGGATAAAGTACTTTGATAGCGCCACTCTCCGTTGACGATGTGTACAAATTTCCTGGACGCATTTTCGTCACTCACTTATCTTTCTCTCTTTCATTTTCGTATCTTAATTTAGCCCGGGAAAAGGAGCGCAATAAATTAACTGTCTCTCCCAGGAATGTTCTCATCTGTGCTCGTGCTTTTTTGCCAGTGACGAAAAATGGGGTAAATCACATCAATTCAAAGGCTAATTGTGTGGACCACAAATATCTATATATTAAAGCAATTTGGATTAATACTCTTGCTGACATGTGAAGAGAAATAAGCTGAATTTATTGGACGTGTCCCGCCAGTAATTTTTAATTGATTTGTACTTTCTGTGCAAGTGATTTGTTGCTCCGATTCTCTCCCTTATCTTCCCTCCCATTTACTTATTGCTAGGTAAAAAGCATCATTTGTAATTTGTACAAAGACAAGAGGTGTCGATAAGTACAAGATAAATGGAAGACGTCCTCTCGTTCTCTCTCTCTTTCTTTCTACAAATTATCCCACGGTTTCCCTTTCACCTCCATCTCTTCCGTCAACTTTGAGAGGAGAAAGAAGTTTGGAAATTCCACAACATTCGTCTTGAAAAAAAAATCATCTTCTTGAGGAAAGTTGGTGGGAAGTAAGAGGAAGAAAATGGAAGGGAACACATGCAAGGGAATGATGGAAATATGAGAATTAACCAAACTTATGTAAAGCTTGTCAAATCAATGACATTGTGCCATTAGTCCCAACTCTTGATGTATGATCTGAAGAAGGGAAGGTGATGGAGAGGAAAATTGTTCGCCTCACTTCAATCGCTCCATTCCAGGGAAAGCTCCCTTTTCTCCCGTCTCCGTGGACGTTCACAAATCCATTGGAACCCACGTACAACCACAGTTGCAATGCCCTCCAAAAACATATTTTTTCCCCTCTGAATCTCCCCGTGGTGTCGTGGAATTAAATTTGAGAGCAAATCTCTCAAGAATCGATTGAAAATCGAATCAATTTTATTTAACATTTGTTTCTTTAAAAAATTCAAAGGTATTCCCATGCAGGGCAATACAAAAATAATAATTCTAGAACCGGAGTTTAAACTTTTTTTTTTACATTTGCGAGTGGTGGGAGCAAAGAAAATAGACAAAGCTATTCACACAATTTCCAATTCGTATAAAGAAAGCTTTTGCTCCCACAAAAATTCAGTGACTGTCTTCTCCCCCGACGGCAAAGCCTTGGCTTCACACAAGGACGTGTGTGGCTCTTCAATGGGAATATTTTTCCACCATTTTGGAGAAGTGCTACCGCTATAACAAATCAAAACAAGATTGAATTTTCTGTGTGGAGGAATGTTTATAGAAAGTCTATTATTGCACCTATATCCATCTTATTGGGTCTATATCACTCTTATTGGGTCTATATCACTCTTATTGGGTATATATCACTCGTATCGAGTGCACGTATTTCTCATTGTACCTTATACCAATCTTACTGTACCTTGCATCAATCCGTATATTTTTTGCTAAATGTGTCACAGCCTTGCCTGAGGTTCCTTTCCATCCTAGAAGCCACTGAATTTTTTCATGGGGGAGAAATAAGATATTTTTTTTGCGTTTTTTTTAGTGGTGGAGAAAGAAGACGAGAATGAGGATTTTTGAAGGAGAAAAGGGTTATAGTGTGCAGTAGTACATTCCAGAATCAGTGATAGAGAATGAAGAGGAAATCCGGGAGATCCGTTGATTTCGTTTTACTTACTGTCATTCTTAGCTCCATAAACGTCAGTTGGTAGTTCCCTCTGCTTCCTCCCTCTCACTCCCTCTCTCCTTGCCCCTCTCTCCCTCCCCTCTCCGTGGTGAGCCCTGGTGCCGTGGAGAAAGCATAGCCACCTTTCAATTGTGTCTCGCAAATCCCTACTGTACCCTAGCTCCTTTCAAGCTCTCCTTTTTCCCTCTTCCGTCTTCTCTCTCCCCGCGAATCTTGACACCGACTTCCTCCTCGAAGGCACATTCGCCTCCAACTCATCTCCTTGCTCCCCCTCGTCCCTCACCCCTTCTATTTACTCCAACTCATCCTTCACATAACTTTCCCCCTGGCAAATCTAATGGCTTTTTTCTCTCCCTCCGAGCAGCAACATGTAGATACATGGGCACATTTCGCCAGTTGCGGAAATCCATTTCCCAGGACTGTCTCCTTTGATTTAAAGGGAGGAGAAAGTGAGAATTTTCGGAGAGTTTTTTCTATCACCGACTTTTTCCTGCCACTGTCAGTAGAAAGAAACAAAGTTCTTGTTGAAATCTCGCTCACTCTCTGGAGAGTCTTTCTGGCCTGGAAAGAAGGAGGTACTCAGAGAGAGAGACGGAGAAAGATGAAAAAATGGACATCACACACATTCAATTTGAGATTATTTGTCGCTTCCTCCCTGTGGTCGACTTCCAAAAAAGAACAATAAGTCATTTCCACCCGATTTTGAGTGAGGCTTGGTCAGTCGGGTTTGGGGAATATTATGAGACCAAAAGGAAAATCTTTTGGCAGGGGAGTTGAGAGGGAAGTGGAGGAATCACTCAAGTTGTTATTGACTGGGGAAATTAGATTGGGAAACATGACTCCGAAACCATGATTTATTAATAGGTTGCGTTTAGAACGGCCCTGGGAAACAAAAGGACCGACATGGGGGAGAGAGACAGAAGATCAGTATCGACTACGTCCAACGAATGAAGGTAGAGAAAACAGAGAGAGACAGAGAGTGAGGGAGACGGGACGACGAGAGACACCAAAAGGAAAAGAAAGAGACAGGACTTGCCCAATTGTACCTCTAAAGGCATCTCCCCCTTGTTTTGAGCCATTTATTTATTGGTATTAGAGGCAAAGGTTTTTTCTGGAGTTGCCATCTCCAGCGAATTAAGTGAACGTTTGTACCGGCTGTGCCAACATTGAAAAGTGGGAGAGAGAGCCTGATCAAATAATGACATTATCGTGAAGCGAGCTTTCTCCTTTTCCGCTTCCGCTTTTCCTCCTTGAAACAACTTGAATATATTTTGAATGGAATTATCTCAAGGTGCATTCTTCCCTCCGAATCTCTCTTTCTCCTCCCTTTCCTTCTTCCTTTCTTCATTTAGCTACCTCTATCGTTTCTCTCCTCATATCTACCTTTGTCAATTCCTTGTGAGTTTTCACTATTCTCCGATGTTGACGTAGCTATGTAAAATTATTTGCCTCGATTTCCTTGCCTGTTTCCCTTTCATGTCCATCGTTGATTCTTATTTGGAAGGACATTTTCAAGGTCTTCTTTCTGACTTGAGATGCTCCTCCTCCTCGCATTCTTTTGAAGCTCTTGGAAAACGTGGAATACACATTTTTGAGTTTTTCGATCCATCAATATATATTAGAGGATGTCCACCCACCAGAACAAACAAGGTTTTGATAGCCAGTACTTCGCTCGGAACTGTACTGAATAGGAGGCAGTGACCAGAAAATTGCGTCCAGGAAGGGATTTGCATGATATTATAATTTGATTCCCCTTGTAATTCCCTGTCTTCCACCCCCTAATTCAGGCTGGCGGTTTTAAATCCCGTCGTAGATGAGATGGAAATCCCCTCGTAGTAAAGTAGAAGCCTCGTGGAAAGGATGCGGATGCTATATGAAATTAACCTGCTCTCTCCCCCCGGTGTTTACTCAGAGGAAATGGGAGAAGGCCCACAAGTAACTACACGGAGGCGGGTGGTAATGGCTGTGTATTTGTTTTCTGTGCGACCGTACAAGGTGTAACAATTCGGAGGATCCCTCCACAAAAAAACACACACATCAGACTCTGCAAATGGATCGAGTCTTGAGGGAGTCAAAAAAGGATTTTATTGCTCGTTTACTGCCAAACTTCTTCCCTTCAACGTCATGGCCAATCACACAACCCTTTCATGGGGCTATCGATCCCTCCATCTCTCATTCTCTCTCTCATCTCACCTCATCACTTGGGAAAGTGTCCACAGATTTTTATTTTACCATGCACGGACAAACATTTGTTTCACACACACTTATCCCATCCACTATCACTCACCCCCTCCCCTCATCAAAATATCCCCTACATTTGAAACTTATTGGGAAAATAAAATGTTTACAGCCCTGCAAAAGTGTACAAAGTAAGGAGTAATTGCTCTTCCTACTCTCTCGGTCCTCGTCCTTCTTCCCTCCCCGGGGGCGGTAAACCGCGCACGGAAGACAAATAATTGCAAACAGAGTGGTCATGCATAATAATGCTCGGGTTTCAAATTGGAGGGAGAGACAGAGGGCAAGAGAGAGGAAGAAAGACAAGACACGGAGGAATGGAGAGACATGGAAGGAGATGTGAAGAGAAGGCAAAAGAGAGAGCGAGAAGAGGAAAAGGGCGAGAGAGCGAGGAAGAGGAAATGAGAGAAAGGGCAAGAGAGAGAGAGACAAATAAAAAGAGGACAAGAGAGAGAGAGAGGAAAAGGAAGAATAATAAAAGAGAGAGACTGAGAGTAAAAAAGAGAAAGAAAGGAAAAGTTAGAGAGATTGAAAGCAAAAAAAGAGATAGAGATAAAATAAAAGGGAGAGAACGACAGAAATACAGAGGAACAGAGTGAAAGCAAAAACGATGGACGTGAGAGCGAAGACGAAGATAATAAGAGAGAAAGAGGCAGAGCAAGAAATGGAGGAAAATGGAGAGAGCGAGACAGAGGAAATGAGAGAAAGGGAAAGAAAGGGAGGCAAAGAAAACGAGGAAAATAGCGAGATTTGGGAAAAGGAGAAAAAAGACAAAGAATGAGAGTAAAAAGTAGAAAGAAAGGAACAGAGAGAGAATGAGAGTAAAAACGAGAAAGGAAAGAAATGAGAGAGAGTATGCGAGTAAAAAAGAAAAAGAAAGGACACGAGAGACAGAATGAGAGTAAAAAAGAGAAAGAGAAAGAATGAAAGTAGAAAAGAGAAATGAAAAGAGAGAGAGAGTGAAAGTAAAAAAGAGATAGAGATAGGAGAAAAGAGACAGACTGACAGAAAAACAGAGAACGAGAGTGAAATCAAAAAATACGGAAGTGAGAGAGATGATGGAGAAAAAGAGAGAAAAAAGGGAGAGAGAGCTTGGCGTCAATAAAGAGATTGGCAGGGGAAGATGTAGAATGTGACAAAAGTTGTCTCACTTGATTCTCATTCAGGTCCTGGCATCGTTTTAGAATTTTGGTCAGAATCCACGAGGGAAAGTATGGGAAGAAAAGCGGAGTGAGTTTCTCTCTAGAAATGACTACTCCATGGAAATGCAGGCCTGTATGTGTATCTATTTGTGGCTCGGAGCGTGCCTTTATACATACATACCTACATATATGTAGATACATACGTACGACTGAGGTGGCTCCACTTTAAAAGGGGAATGCGTTCAAACAGCGTGAATACGCTAGTACATTCTAAGTACTTGTGTCTCGATTGTATGTAAGTGGGTGAAAGTTAAAAGGGGAGGAAAGAAGATGCATAGCCCTTTCTCTTCACTCTCAGAGCATTTCCCCACAAACAGAAGACAGGCCGACAAGGGAGAAAAGCGATCCTTTTCTTAGTAGATTTGTTTTCTCTTCCTTCGTCTTCCTGTCCTTTATTTTCCCTTTCCTCCCATTTTTGTCCCTTCTCTTTCCTCTCAAACTCCCCAGAACCCCATGGTATATACACGTATGATGGGAGAAAGGGGTTTTCCGGGGGGTACTAATGGGAAGTAGTCGAAGGAAAGATAGAAGGGAAATAAATAAAGGGGACGGAAGTAGGAGGGGAAGAGAGACTTGAAATTCCCAACGTGTGCTATCTTATTTATTTCAGTTCGAATAAACATAAAGAAATTTTATTGAATTTGCCATGTGTGTGTATGTGGGTCTTTTCTGGAAATTTGTTAAATCTCCAAGAAATCTCAGCATACACATAGACAGTCTCTCCTTTCTTGTCTCATGTTACTTGAGTGGAATGCCAAATTTTTGAGGTTTCCCTCCAAAGGACAAACTCTCGTCTCCCTCCTCAAGGATATTTATTATGGAGGAGGAGGCAAAAGGAAGAAAATATGGAGTCCCCCCACATTTAAAATCCCCGCTTTTGATGAGCATACCAAGTAGATTTTAATGAAGGCGCGTGCTTCGTCTCCCAATGCACCTCTTCCTCATCTCTTAATTTATATTTTGGAACGTGTCACCACACAACAGTCCGGAGCTCGTCCTTCTTACTCCGATCTTCAAGAGAGAGAGAGAGAGAGTTCCCAAGAAAGAAAACAAAATGAGACTTTGGTGGTGGGTGGCAGGGGAAAAAAAGCCCCTAAAGGATAAGAATATCTACCCAAATGTTGTTGCTCTCCTGTCACGCAAAGAATTAATTGCATTGTTGTAGATCCTGTCCCATAATATATTTGTCACACCCAAGCTATCCCTGCCTGTGCAATGAGCATACAGAGATATCATATAGAGGAACGCCAGAAGATGGGAGGGGGAAAGCGCTAATTACACATACATCCAATTACATGCATCCAGATACACTTATCCATATACACATGTAATTTTACATAATTATGTATATCCACACGTACATACACAGACAGGCTTCATGGAGAAAGTCGGGGCTGGGACGGGGAAGAAAACTCCGGGAGAATCTTTGCTGGGAGAGATACACTGTGATAGGAATTACGGATTGTAAACTTTATATTTATTGTGTTAAATATTTTCACAAGCTCCCAGCGCCAGGCCTTTTATGGGAAGGATGAGGACTCGGAATGTACAATTTGCTCCAACTGACACATTATTCATCACTCTCGCCTCCCACATGCTTATATTCCCGCCAACAGCAGCCACATCATATTCTCCCGGCTTTATGCCACACATATTACATGTAATAGGTATATGTATGTACTAGTATATATATATATACGTATGTGCCTGTATGTGTGGAAAGAGAGGTCTATAAGGGATTTGGGAGGGCAAGAGTAAATTGTGCCAAAGAGATACCTTCACTCACCACAATCCCTTTGGCCTCTCCATGGAGCTCGTCTCCTCCGTTCCTTTCAAAGCCTGGGATTCCAATCCAGACGACTGGCACCGTGGTGGGCCTCTCCTTACGCATGAAGCGCTGGCGGTGCATCAATGCAACACATGCACCACAAAGGGATAAAAGGAGACTTTCTGGCAGGGGCGGAGGAATCCCACCAACAAAAGACATTGTGCTGGATGCGGAGCCCGAGATAATAATAATAGTAATAATAATAATGAGCATGTCAGCTAACACCATTATTTAAAGAGGAAAAGGGATCTATGTACAGCTAACTGGCAAGTTATCTGAAATCCTCCAAGCATTGGCTCCTCTCCTCCCATTTTTAGCTCGTACTTGCTCTCTCACTCTCTCTCTCTCTTTCTCTCTCTTTCTCTCCCATCCTCTCTCTCTCTTCTCTAGCTCTCTGATCCTTCGTACTTGTTTTTTAGGGCATTGAAGACAAGAGAGACATAGAGAGATAAATTAAAGTTATTCATTCCCATGTTTATCCCCAGCCAAATGCCTGAGAATTTCACACTTGAGTAATTATGGCGCTCTATGCCCATGAGTAAGGGCTCTAAGAGCACACGCATGACCGTGGTCCCAGCAAAAACGGGAGCGAACTCACTCTCTCCTCCTTTGACCGGGGCATTATTTAAAAGGGTTACGTGAGGACTCTGGGAGAGATGAAGACGCAAGTTCTTTTACTGGGAATCCCCTGGCCCTCCCCCTCACAAATGTATCTATATATTCACAAATAAGATCAGAGAGAGAGAGAGGATCCAAAAGAGACTCTCCCCTTTGCTGTGGCACGGAGGCAGGGAGCCATGAATGAGGGACATGGGAAGTTGTTGGGAAATCTTATAAATATTTAGGACAATTACCATTTCTCTTTTTAGGTTAGCACGGGGACGGAGGAGAAGGAAAGAGTAAATAGGATATGTGTGCCAGCTTTTTCTTCTGGGGTTTTATTCAGATGATCAAGTTATCAATCGAGGGTGGTGCAAATGGTGGTTTGTGTTGCGAAAGAGAGCTGTCCGGGCTCACTTGCACATAAAGGAGCTTATGTGGTGGAGGGGGAAAGAAAGCAAAAAGATCCTCCACATTTCCAATGTTTTACACAAGCAAATATGCACTTTCCAAATCCCTCAGGTTCTCCCATATTCTCTCTCTCTCTGCCTTTGCCTTTCTAGCTCACCTCCTCTCCTACTAACATCTACAATGCCCACACGAAAGGAAACCCAGAGGAAGTGCATCATTGTTTCTTTACCTCCGGCTTCTGAAACCAAAGTGTCTCTATCACGTTTTAACCCACTGAGCGAATTTCCTTTGTAGCTCCAATCCACTCAATCTGGTGGGGAATTTCATATTAAAGGGAATTCCTTATCGTATATTTTACAAATCATGAGGCGGCTAAAGTCAAGGGGAGCAGTTTATTATTTCTAATTAAGAATTTCCCGTTTTTAAAGCATAAAATAGTAAGGACAGTTTCCATAAAAATCTGGCATTCAATCCCCAAAAATATTTGGGTTCCTGGATATTTTTACAGGATGAAAGGGAAAATTGTCGTGAGTAAAAACTGGAATTGTTGAGCTATTAGGCAAGCGCGGTGAAATTTAGGAGCAAAGTATTTAAATTGTCTCTACGTGTGTGTGTGAGTAAAAGGAATAAATTTCCATGGGCAAGTTGTTCGTCACGCACATTGTGTCCGTCCCCAAAGGATCTTATTACTCGATTTGGTTCCATGTGAGTTGGGGGAGTCATGTTCTAGTTGTTGTTGATTCAGTCATTCCCTTTAATCCTTCTTTCTCCCAGCTGTTCTGTAGGAGATTGAGAGGGAAAGTTGGGATGGGGAAAGGAGAGGAATTCCATAAACATTTGCCTCTCTTCTGTCCATTTTCGGGGGCTTCCAATGTATTTACATTGACGTTGCCACTTCTTTAGGGGAAAGTCTTTTTTGTCTCTCTCCTTCCTTTGCTTTCTCCTTCTTTTACTTTCTCTCCACCTCCCGGTCTCTTTCTCTGTCCCTCAGAGTTCCTCGTCTCTGTCCGTCAAGCGTCTGCAGGTGAAGTTGAGAATTTTAGACAAACATCAGAGTGAAAAACTTTCCTTCTTCCAATGGAAAACTTTCCCCTCCCAACTTTTCCTTGTGTTAGTAAAGATAATTTCCCCCGTCGCAGTGCTCAACTTCTTCGTGTCATCAATAAATATAAAGGGAAATTAGTCGTTCAAATTCTAATATATCCCCCTAGTTTTGGGGGAACAAGTCCTGCCAGTAGTCGGGAGTATAATTCCTTTTTTTTTCCTCCTTCCAAGCCATCCAATGCCCCGCACCTTTAAACATCCCCTCAATAGATCCAGCATTACCTTAATGGGCGTGCGAAATTTAATTTGACAACAAAATTGCACCATGCCTCCAGACATTAGCCTCTTATGCTCTTCCTCTCTCTCTCTTTTCTTTCCACTGAAAAATAGATTGTGTGTGTGCGGATCATTGATGTTATTATATCTATACGTAACTATAGGAAAGGATGAGAGAATGCCAATTTTTTTAGGGGGTTTCCCCTTCCCTTTTTTTTCTTCCTGGTGGCTCCACGTCCCTTCCTTGTCTCCTTTCTCCCCTTGTACTTCGTGAATGGTCCTTTTCTCCCCGAAATGTCCCTTGGCACTTCTTAATTTTATATGTGCACTCAAGGGAAAGATTGGGGCATGTGATGCCATGTTTGTAAAAGACACGTTTCTCCGTATATCCTTCTTATGCTCAGGGAAGAGACTTGTGCGTGCAGGTACAGGAGGGTCGTGTGAAGAGATGTATGTCTGTGAAAGAGAGAGAGAGAGAAAGGGAGAAAAGGAAGTCAGAGAGAAAGAAAGGGAGAAAAGAAAGCGAGAGAGAGAAAGGAAGGAGAAAATAAAGAGAAAGGAGAAGGACAGAGTGGCGACAGAGTGAACATATGCTGTGGGTGAGTCTCTCTGGGATAAGCAATGACGTCGTCATGCTCAGTGGTGTAAAGAAAATTTGCATAAATTTATGAATACTTCACCGCCACACACAGCTTTCTGTCTCTCTCTCTCTTCGTCTCTTGAATTCCCCTCTACTATATATTTATACGTACTTTTTGAAATGGAAATTTGTTGGAGGACAAAAAGATAGCACCTTTTTCTTCCTTCCATTTTTTCCTCCCGTTTTTTTTTTTATCCGGTGGAAAAGGGAGTATTCTTTCCCCTTCCACAATCTTAATGGCAAGGAGACATGGGCAAAGGAAAGAGACATGGAGACGGAAAGAGAGAGACAGATAGAGGGAATAATAAAAGAAAAAAGAAGGGAGAATTCTCTTTTCTGTTTTTTCGCAAGGCAAATGTGGGTAATATCAACTTCATTTTTGTGACATAATAAAGTAGTAATATTTATTATTGCGTATAAAAAGGGTAAAATGCATTTTCTTGCTCGCCTTCCCCCTCACTCTCCTCCCTTTTATTCCCTTCCCTCTTGCTCCGGGAAATGTGCCATCACGTGTGATTGTGGGGACGGATAGAGAGTCATTTGACACTTGGTACATGCAACCACGGGAAGTTTAAACCTTTCTCTTCAAGCCCATGACATTATTTTCAGCTGTATTAGTACATGGACGTTAAGCACGTGGAAGTTGACTTCTTTTGACATTATTAAGACCGATTTATGTAATTCCCATTTTTCTTCATATCAACTCCGGTTTATTTTATTTTCCTAGCTGTATTTAATTTTTTTTTGGAGCCCATGAGAACATTGTTCAGGTACGTAAAAGAACTAATAATTTAAAAAGATATGAGGAGAGATGTAATGAAGGCTGGGAGGAGAGCTGTAGTTATGTGGAGGTGGGAGCGATTACGACAGACAATGAAGGCCATCATGAGGCACTTATGCAAAGCAGAGGCCAAATGGCCGGCTAAATGGACCACTTGGGGGGCAGGAGTAGTTCGGAATTGGAAGGGAGAGATGAGGTTATAGGGTGAAAACGCATCTGATGTATATATGTAATTATATATATATACTTATATACATAGACATAACTTCGTATAGGTATATAAACGGCCGGTCATCCCATTTTCCCCTCTTGTGCCCTCTCCGGATACCGTGGAGAAAGCAAAAGATGCTTTTGTACCTGTTAGAGCCCATCACAAGTCGTCTCCTACCCGCATTCGGGCTGATTCCATTGCTGATCCCTCCCCGATTGTTTTGCTCTCAGCCTCAAAACTAAAGTGAAGAAATAAGATATTTCATTTTCTCACTTAACTCCTTGAAATTTTGGGGGAATAAGAGTAAAAACAATAAAGCGGGAGACGTGTGAAGTTAAGAGTCACATTCGAAGACAAAACAGAGAGAAAGTTGGACCTTTTTTGGAATGAAAAGACTGGAACGTTGCATAGACGATGCCTGGAGTAAGTACAAATTTGCATGGATAAATGAAGAAGACCTATAATATTGGGGACAAGTGCGGAGCTCAAAGGGGTTAAATGCTATAAGTAGGGTAGCCGCGGGTATAATGCCATATTTTCAAATACAACAATAATAATAATGTTATTGCTTTCCCGAATAACGTCATCGAGATGTTATTGAGAAGCAGAGCCATTTTTCCTAGAGACATGCTCGCCTTTTTCCCAAAAGAAAACTTGGTTGTTGATAATTCTTTTTTTTTGGCACGGATCCTCAGTGGAAAGCTCCATGTTCTTCAAGGATATAAATTTGCTTGAGGCGGGTGAAAGTATTAAAAAAATTATTATTATTATCATTTCTCCCCTCCCCCTCCCAATGTATGTGAAAAGGAACTCACACACTATTTTTTTCATTCAGGCAAAAGAAGAAAAAATTCTCAAGTATTGACAGGAGTTTTTTCCCCCAAGATCAGGATGACAGATTGCCCCTTTTGTATAGATGTGAGCAGGCTTGGCTGTTGGTGTAAGAATTCCGCTCTCAAACCCCCCTGAACTTCTTCCAGCTTTAGGCATCTTCCACTTCTTCTTCTGGCTCCGTCAACCACATCCCAGAGCTTTGGGGGATGCTTCGTTTATTCTTTCATCCATTTTTTTCTCTCTCCGTAGATTAAAAAATTGGCACTAGTCTCGGCGAATTTTGGTGGTCATAAATAAAAGGTGGAATTCATTTCAACGACATTACCCATGCTATTTGAAATGTGCGGAGCCCCGGATTACTGACACCATCACACCAAGGAATTACAGGTCCAGAAGATCTCGTTACAGTGATGGTTCTTCGGCAACGACGAAAGGAGGGAAGCGACAGAGATATCGACAATATAGAAAGAAAAAATAATAAAATGGAGAGATCCATGGATGTGATTTCCAAGATTAAAAGGGTATTCCTATATTTCTGGGTAAATCCCAACCCCTGTTCTTGCGGGGGAGATCCACCACAGTTGGTGTTCAAGGGGCTCAGATGGAAGGAGGGATGAATGGGGGATTTGATTAGAAATGGCGATTACATATTCATAGGATGATGATAAAGAGGACGGGGAGAGGCTTTATCTTGGTCATGTAATTATGACATAATAATGAAGAAGGGTGAAAGGCTCACGGGGCTTTTCACCTCCTAATTATTTCACTCTGCTTCATTATCACCATCCTCCTCTTCCCCCCCCCCACATCCTGACCCATCCTCATCTCTGGTGTGGTGTGAGAAAGTCTGGATAATAAACCCGGACGCTTTATTATTATCATTATTCTCACTCGGAAATTAGTAATCTTCCACCTGCACCTCTCCTAGCCCAAGCGATATACAGAGTGTCTCGAATGGGGGTCTTCCCCCCTTATAATCGCCTCATCCTTTTCAAGAAATTACCCTTTTGCTCCCTCTCTCCCACTCCTTTATCTTCCCCTTCTCACAAAAGACCCAACTATTTCCAGGAGGAAACTATTTCTATCCTCCAAAAGTAGGTAATGATCGCTTTTTGGAACCGAGATTTCAGTTGTCTAATCAAGTTCAATTTTGAAATTCGTATGTATGCTATATAATAATAATATAAAGCTAGTTTATGCAGTCGCTTTTCGGCCTCAACCCTT
Source organism: Disparrhopalites patrizii (assembly GCA_034698585.1). Classification (NCBI taxonomy): domain Eukaryota; kingdom Metazoa; phylum Arthropoda; class Collembola; order Symphypleona; family Sminthuridae; genus Disparrhopalites; species Disparrhopalites patrizii. Next base: position 17,755 of record JAQGBT010000227.1, read on the forward strand.
AAACTCCGCATTATAAATAATCAGTTAGTTTCTTTGTAAATAATATTTCATTATGAAAATGTGTTTAAGTAACATATAAAATTCAAATTTAAATTAGAATTAGTAATTAAAATTACCATTATTGATTAAAATTACAATTAGCCAGCAAAATGACAATTATTTATTAAAATTACATTTAGTGATTTAAAATTCCAAAGATGTGTGTTGTACACATATCTATATGTATATGGCAGAGATTGACGCTTTCTTCAACTCAAATGAGCAAAAAATCGCTCCCCGTAAATCAAAAGGGCAAAAAGTCGCTCTCCGTAACTTAAAAGGTCAAAAAATCGCTCAAAACAAGCAACTTAAAGGTTCCTATTCTATATATTGTCGTAATTATCACATTGTTAATAGAGCACTTAGCAAGCCCTCCGCTAAACGCAAACACAAACATAAACAGTAAATTAAAATTCGGCGGCGCAGCCAGGCGCGCCGGCGGATATTCCAGCACCGTTTGTGTTCACTCACACTTGAGTTTACGTAAAAGGAAACACTAAAATGTGTTTTTAGTGTTTGATTTAGCGTTCAAAATTAAAGTATAATTTAACATTTGTCTTAGTGTTTGTGTTTGCGGGCGAGTGCTAAAGGCCTCTAATATAGCTGGCGGAAATACACTGGGAAAGACAAGTGTTTTGGCTGGGAATACTGACTAATTATTTGTTATTTTGAATTGTGATTGGCAGGTAGAGGAAATCGAAGGGAAAGGCTCACCGAGCGAGAACCCGGACTCCCCCAACGATAGCTCACAGGACCAAGGGGGGCACAGTCGGGGCGACGGAGGACGGGGACGAGGACATCACCATCATCATCATCATCATCATGACGAGTCCTCCAGGAATACGAGCGTGTCCTCCGACCCTCCGGACAGACACAGTGACTCCACGAGCAAAACACACGACTCATCTCGATCCCCCTCCGAGAGTCCAGCTAACCGATCCGGGTGAGTTCTCCAGGGCCCTCCGGTCCTTTCCCTAATAATAGGCACATCTCTCTCCATTCTGCACTTTACATTTTACGACCATGATAATTGTTATGATTCATCTGAGCTCCACAAGGAGTTTACTTTCCCCCTCGACACACTCAGTAGGCAAAAGGAGTAATCATGGCTACTTACTCTCCGATGTTTGATGATGATAACGATGATGAATTACTTGTTTCAGCAGCGCTTCTCTCTTCCACCTTTCATCGTGTGATGATTGTTTTAAAACTGGCGAAAGAATTACAGGGTCTACATTAAGTGTAATTATCCAAGCAATTTTCTTTGTCTCTATAACGTCGGAAATTATCGCATAAATTTTAATGGTGGAACAACAAAAACCATCCCATGACACGCACTTTCCAGAGCTCCCCTTTCTGCGTCCCAGAATTGACGGAGCTGGAGAGAAAGCTACTGGACAAAAGTTGTATTAACTCGTGTAGTACTCACTTTAAAAAAAACTTTTTTCAATCCTACAACCCATATAGACACTAGCAAAAAAAACGTATATATTATAAACACTGGCAGTAAGTACTGGCAAAATTTATCATTTTGGAAATTTTGGCGAGTTTCAAGAAAAAATAAAAGGATAAAAAAATGTAAGAATGAGAAGTAAATGTTGGAGGGAGAAAAAATGTAATTTTGGTTTTGGCCGTGGTTGAAGATGTGGTGCAAATTAGGGAGGGAGGAACTTGTGCTGCGGATGAGATGATGCATGACTTGCATGGGTACAATTAATTTGCAAGAGAGAGAGAGAGAGAGAAAGAGAGAAAGAGAGAGAGAGAGAGAGAGAAGAGAAAAAGGGAGGGTGTATTATGGCGTGCGAATGTAATTTAAGCGTTTTCCCGTCCCAAAATTCGGAGGATACATGATGAAGGGATACTGGAGAGGATGATGGAGGAGCAGATATGTATTTTTTTACACGGAGAGGAAAAAAGTTATCTTTGTTGAGTGGTTTTTGCTCTTTTTCTCTCTCTGTTTCGCGTGATGTTCCAACTCGAAGGGAAGTTTTTTTTATTGGACCTTAATGACAGCACTGCATACATGAGGGTGAGTAATAGTGATCATAATAGGAGCATATACGTAATTACTCAGTGAATATTTAGTGTGACCTCAAAATCTGCTAATAAGAGCGTGTTCCTATAAGGAACGCGGGTGCTGGACGGGAATAATGACTCCAATAAAAAGTATCTTATGAATCGTCTCTTTTATGGATGATTAGTACCCGTCCTCCTCCTCCGTCTCCTGGATCCTGTCTTTCATGCCGTGTTCCATTCATATACGAATTAGTTCCTACTACTACAAGCCCTAGTAAGTAGGCTCATTGTGCTTCTCTCTCTCTCTCTCTGTCTCTCTCTCTTTCTGCCTCTCTCTAACATTTTTTTCCTGACCCTTTTCCCTCTCACAACAGAGCCAACGAGTGTCTGCTCATGTTTATAGCACACTCCGTGGTCAACTCTTTGGGGTTTCTGTCAGCTCCCCAATAATATACGACTCCGACTCATCTAATAAGATATGGCAAGTTTTAGTGTCGAATATAACGTATAAGTGAGAGAGAGTGAGAGAGCGAGAGAGAGAAAGAGAGAGAGAAATAGAGAGAAAGAGAGAGAGAGAAATAGAGAGAAAAAAAGAGAGGGAAATACAGAGAAAGAGAGAAATAGAGAGAGAAAGAGAGAGAGAGGAGTCAGAACTGACATTAAAAGTCAAAGTATGGGCGAAGCCTTAGAAATGTGAAATTTTCATTTTCTTTCTCTCTCTCTCTCTCTCTCTGTCTTTCTCTTTCGTGCCGTGTCTCATCAGCTCTTTCACTCCCAGTCTGGCCTTTGCGTTCGGAACAACCAGTCATTTACTGGGGCCTTCCCAACAAACAACGTCATTACGAGTTTTTCCCAATTATTTCTACCTTCTTAGAGCATTCTATTAGTATACGTTTCTACCTACTAGCATCTCCTATTTACATCGTCATACCTAGAAATTTACCCCTTGTTTGTGGGGGGAGGAGGGGGTAATAAATTCACAGATCAAAATTATTTGTCTTTAACCATGTAGAAATATTTCTGGGGTAGATAGTATCCTAATTTATGTCCTAGCAGGACGCTAGGATTTCTTCCCGTTTATTTTAGCCATTTCCAGTAGCGACAGTGTGATTGTTTGTCGCCTACTTTTAGAATTTCTGTACCTTTCCCTGGGCTGGTTTCATGAAAGCGACCGAGGTTTGGGCACAGGCGTGAATTTTCCTAGGATTGGAGCGTCAACATGGTTTTTTTGGGGGTGCAAGTGACTAGATACTGGATGGGACAGAGAAAGCTCGAGGAAAGGGGTGTATGTGTGTGTGAAAAATACAATGCTGTGATGTGTGGTGACGACACGCTTTTTGGATAAGGAGACCCGCCATTCGTGGCTCTTTCTCACAAAGCAAGCAAGGTACGAAGTATTTTATCATTTAATGGCAATAAAATCCCGGTCAATAAACAAATGCATTGTCGTATGTTACTAGCAGAAACACTAAAACGCGCCATTTTTATTGCTGCGCCTAATACTTCTTATAATTTATCATATTGGTAAAAAATTAATACTGAAGGGCCAGCCAGGAAGAAGACAGTTTGAAGTAGTTTACTTCCAACTTGTTTGGCTTGAATCTATTAATACGTGAATAAACGTTCAATAACCCAAACAAGACCTTTACGAAGTGCACAAGTAAACTAATAAAGTAGTAGTATTTCCTCCGAATTCACCAGTCATGTTTTGTATCTGTGTACATCTTCAGCACATTCATTAGTTTTTGGCTTTTAACAGAAATACTTTGGGCAACAGAAATGGCCCAAAAAAAGAGTTGGACATGTTCCATTCATCTGAGCCAATGGGAAACAAATGTGTTGAAAAGGAGAAATACACAAGTAATACAAGTATGTACAGGAGTCCAAAACTGGAGAAGGATAGAATTTTCTGGAAAGAGAGTGACAGAGTATAAAATACGAGACTTTGCATAGGCACCTTTGACATCATGACGTATCTGGGGGCTTAAGTGCATACGGTGGAGGATACGCAAAAGAGAATTGGGAAGGAAGTGACTGGGTTATTTCGAGTAAAGGCTTACCTTCAGCATTGGGTCTAAATCTGAGTGACTTGGTGGGAGAGGAAGAGGAGGTAAACAGAGAGGAAGAGAGGGGGAAAGTGGCGGAAGTGGATGCAGGGGGGGATATTTTAGTCTAATTACAATTCGTGACAGAGCTCGAAGGAAGTAGAGGAAAGTGGGTCTATTTAGCAAATGAAAGCCCAGTCCCCTAGTTGACAGCGAAGGCTACAAAGCAGATTGTTTTATAATATCCTAATCATCAACAATACTCTTGTTTCCCGATGTATCCCACTCAATCCCGAGAGAGAAGGCAAAGGCGTTAGAGAAAGAGAGAGAAAGCAAACGAGAGAGAGAGAGAAAGAGAATGGGTGATAAACTAAATTTTTATGCTGTCATTTACGAGCAAAGGAATAATTTTATGCTGCCATCTGCTCGGCTGTCAAGCGACAGAAACTTGTTTTTTTCTTCCTTCTGATAAATAACCTTTTAATGATCCCTCTATATCTTGTCCAACAGATTTTCCCTCTCGTCCCTTTTATCTCACTTGTTTATTCTCCTACTCCTCTTTCTCTCCATTTCACTTTGTTTCTATCTCTCTCTCTCTCGATGTACTTACAGCCCTATCTTTCATCAGCATTTATTTCCGTCCCTCCAGACTTTCTCCAGTGGCTTTAATTGTGACAAATTTCACTACTTCAAATTTGGTCCCATACATACTTCATTTCCCCGAAGTAAATTTGACTTGGGATTTAGTATGAGAATACGTGTGGTTTCTGTATTATTTTTCACTTTCCCCAAAAAAAATTTACCCTTGAAACATGCCGCATTACGTACTCTGCTCGTCCTGTTACACATCTGCTGCTGACGACCCTTTTTCCCGACGAAATCCCTTTCACCAACGCCTTCCCAGGAATTGCAGCAGCGTAATGCTGGTGAAAATCCTCGTTCCTCAGCAAAAGTTTCACTTCCAGAAACTGGGAGTATTGCTAGTTTTTTGCTGATTAAAATTGAAGCTGGAAGCTGGGATCTCGTGGAGGGAAGAATTTGATTTGAGAATTTTGGAAATTAACAATACGTACTTGTCAAAGCCTTTTTCTGGGAAAGATGGAAGGAACACGTGAGCAATGCGGGATAATGGGATGGGAGAGAAAGTGGGGCGAGGATGTTAATCAAATTCCAAGTTTCTGCCCCACATTGTGCGTGTGGTTAATGCAAGATTAATAATGTGAGTAATCACATTATCGCCAAAGTTAGGTTCCTGTGGAAATGTTGGAATATTGTCTAGACACTGGAAAGGTAGACCTGGGGATTCTTTTTTAACCTCAAGATTTAGCATCCATCCTTCAAAGAAGTGCAAATTCTCCTCCTTTTATTCGCCGGCAATGTCTTTCCCCTTCGTCACATGCATTTTTCTCTTCCTAACCCGTCTTTAGACTTTCACGCTCACTTCCTTTTTCGATGTTGTTTCCTTCAAGGATTCTCCGGGGCTATGCTGCGCCCATGTACTTCTGGAGGAAGCATGGGCGAATAACAAAAAATGAAGAGTTTCCTTCGCCACTCAAGTCTTTGAAAAATTGAATCATTTCAACTTTGCAAAAACATTCACTTTTACTCATGTGCAGGAGTCTCAAGAAATTACGTATTCTCTTCTTGAGAAAGTGCAACGAAACCGCGCGGGAAACTCTTTGTGAAGCGCCAAGCATAAATAATAAAGTGATTCTGGAAATCTTGATGGAAATGCGCGGGAAGGGGAAAGTATGAATGCCCTTTTACGTACCAGCCAATCTCCCACCGAGAGTGCATTAGTAAATCCTGTGCAAAAAAAAAACGAGGGAAAGAAGGAAAGACAGGAGGAAGAAAGATTGTTAAACGAAAGGGAAAGAATAGACAGCAAAAGGATTTTGGGGGAGACAAATGCTCGGAGAAAGTTGGTGAAAGCATGGGAGCGAGAAAATAAATCGACCCGCCCACAAAACTTAATCAAATACTCACTCTACTCATTTTCATTGCGATTCCGGATAAGGTTCTTTTAATTTCCGGATTCATTTCAGCAAAGGGGAGTAAGGGGTTGGAAGGGGTACAAGTGCAGGGTTGGTAGGAAGATTGTATTAAAAAAAAAAGAGACCAAAAATTGTGGAAGACAATTTTTCCATATAAATTATAAGTTTGGGTATTATAAGTCTATTTATATGTAGGATGACAAAAGCGTTGTGCCCCCCAAAAAAAATGCTGAAAGGAATTTTCTAAGTGAAAGAATCAAAGAGAAAATGTCTTCCAAGTAGATGTATAGGAGTCTTCTTCACGTGTACTTGGAGCGTACATAGATTCTTGTTGACATGAGAAATTATACTGAAAGGAGATGATAGAGACGAGAGAGTTTGGGGGAATGGGAAAAGGACATTACATGAGAGAGTATCTGTAAGGATAGAGGAAATTAAGTAACTCTTTACGATATCTTCTGCTTGTTGGTTGATGAACAGCTTTGTGTCAGACTTGCTCAGTGCTTCTCAAAAGCTTTTTCTACTCTGACTTTCATTTTCTCTCTCTCTCTCTCTCGTCCGTCTCTCCTATCTCCTCCTGCTCCCATCTTGGTATCATGTGCTCACTTTGATTGCCTACCTCTCTAAGGATGCAGAAGGATGTACGAGTCCCGGGATTTGTCCTCACAATGGGGAAAAATCAATGAAATCGAGTCAAGTTTCAGATCAAGTTGGTTAGCTAACATTAATTATATTTCCTAACGTTTCTCCAATATCACCTTCCAACGCACTCGACCTCTTCTTCCTTCTTGTTGCTACCATTTTCCTTTGGCATGAAGACTTTTTTTTTCAATTCCCAGCACAACAGTTCTGATTGTGAGAATCATCTTCATTACATAAATTACATTCCAACTTGGATATTTTTTCCCTGAAATATCTGTCTTTATATTTTCCCTCATTTAGTTCCTCCTATTTTCCCTCAAATTTATTTTCTCCTATTTTTTCAGATATAATTCCACCTATTTTTACTCATATTTAATTCCTCCTAATTTCCCCTCAAATCCTGTCAACCAGAAACTTAATCAGAAAGGGAGGAACGTATTCCAAAACTTATAATTGTTTGTTTCCATGACAACCATTTTTAATTTCACAATTTCACGTCCTAATTTTCTGATTCTGTTTCTGCGAAATAAAACAAGCTTTGCATAAATAATAATGTCTATATGTATACATTAGAACTTACACGGAGAAAGTTTGGAAAAGATGAGATTTCAGAAGAGAAAATTTAATTGTGGAGAATAAGGATAGCTTTAGATTCCCCTTGAAAAAACTGGAGGAAGACCCATGAAATGTCTATGTGGGACGGAACCCGGAAGGAAAGGAAACAAGGAGCCATTTTTCTCGTCCGGGGAATTTTGCAAACGTAGTCTTATGAAGGGATATAATTGTACCCTTGTACGTGTAGGCTAAAGAAGTGGGCGAGGGAGAGGTAGAGAGATAGAGACTTTGGTCTTGATGAGAGAGTGAGGGAGAGATAAAAAAAGTTGTTTGATGAAGGAAAATAGGTTTTACAGCTACTCTCTCAATAGTTTCATTACAACTTGTATGTGGTGCTAGGACGGAGGCAGTGGGACGGAGAGACAGGCACGGATGGCTATGTCAAGTAATTACATACAGCTGGTAATGGGCTCCATATGCACTATGTACTTTCTCCCCGTGTTAAAATCCTCCGAGGCTCCATACTCACAGTTTGAGGGGAAGCCTTCTCCTCCACGGCCTCGTTTAGGTCCCTCACAGCCTCTCAGGCTACCGCCACTATCCTTCTGCGGCTTTGCATAAGTGCCTTAGAAGTGGATGAAGAACGAAAGAAAGGAAGACAAAAAAAGGAAAAGAAACGGACGGATTTTATTATTTTTTTTGGTAGAAAAAGTGAAGAGGAAAGCATCTTTTGGGGTGTGACAGTATTCTGTGCTCGTGTCCTTTCCCGTAGAAGAGGAGGAGGAGGAAAAAGAAGTGGAGGAGGACGAGAAGGAGGGCAGATAAAGGAACATCAAGAGAGGAGGAGAGCTCATGTTTAAAACGGGGACTTTTTATGGTTTTAAAAGGATACTTTTCCCTAATAGTAATAACGACGGTGGGTGGAAGGCTATACTCATATTCAAGTCTTTGTATATACACACAAATAGATATGCTCACCCAAACCAAGGTGAGGGACTCTCTAGCCAGAGACTGATGTTTCATGCTAAAACTGAAAAGAGAGAGAGAAAGAGAGAGAGAGAGAGAGAGAGAAAGCATCTAAGAGAATCTTTGACATATGCAAGTTGATTGTAGTAAAGTTTCCTGCTGTGTGTAAGCACAGCATTCATAAGTTTGTCGACAGGAACGTTGAGAGAGAGCAAAAGAGAGAGAGAGAAAGCCAGAGAGAGAAAGTGTGTGTTCTTGGACCAAGTTTGACAAGAGAAAGTCAATGCGATGAAAAGAGCTGATTATGATGTTGGACTTAAAATATGGGGAAATGAACGCATGGCTGGTTTTGGCCAACCTATCCTCTCCTCTTTTTCCAAGAAAAAACATACTCTTTCTACTTTTTTCTCTCTCCCCTCTCCCTCCCCATCTCTCTCTCTCTCCCTCTCAATGTTTCTGTCGTTTCTCCTCATTCTGACAATAACGGTGAATTGCTGCTAAAGTTCAACTCTCCCTCCGACTGTCCCCCGTAATCTCACCTATACATACGGGGAAAGGTGTAAGCTATACAGTTCTTGAAGAACGTCAGCTGAGGAGGAGAAAGTGATGATATACTTAAAGCCTATATCACCAACTCACACAAATTTCCCTTCAATCCTCTTTTTTCTCCTCTTGCGTAACTCTTCTCCTCCTCCTCCGCCTCCTACTTCTCCTCCTCCTTCTCAAAATATTTTTTCCCCTCTTTGAGCTATATTATGCCCCTCCCGCCCAAAGTTTTGTGTTAATTCTCTTTGCCCCAGTGTAATACTGGGGAAGGAGGGAGACAAAGGGAAAAAGGAGAAAGTTTAAAAGTAGCATTAGGACGGGCGAAGGGCAGACTTTCTTTTCCGCCTCTGTTCCTCTCCTGCGTTTAAGCCTCACGGCGGTAGACGAGAATGAAAAGGCTTAGGAGGAATTGTATTGTATAGAGACACGGGCTAAAATTTGTCACGCTCTTTTACCACCCACAAAAAAGAGGGGGAAACCCCATACTTCTCCTTCTCCTTAAGCACAAGTAGGAATCATGTAGGATGATAGAGAGAGAGAAAGAGAGAGAGAGAGAGAAAAAGAGAGAGGGAGAGAAAAGAGACAAGAGAGAGCCTAGGGTGTAATTAGCAATTAGTGTGCACGTACAGTTTCACCTGAAGGACTGCCGCCAGGCTCTTGACACTCCCTAGGAAAAAATTTATAGGACACACACACGCAAGAGGAACTGCTCAGTGGAAGATACGGACACATTGTGGCTAGAATAATGAGATGTGAAATAATTTGCTGCGTGTGACAATGTTTTGACATTTAGCAATCCTGTCATCATTATGACGGCAGGACTCTTTTTTCTCATGACATCCCCCCATTTTGCCCTAACGCATAGGTGAAGAAGAGCGGGAGGGGAAGACGGAAGGAGAAGCAGACGGTTTCCCTGGAGGCTTTTTTTTTCGTGGGATGGGAGGTGATACATTGTCAAAGTATTGATTAGCATAATGAAAGTGCTGAGGAAGCATGTGGTATGTAAGCCGGAAGTTCCCATTGAATGTGTTCAAGGGCTACGGAGGGACCTTCCATGACTAATCTCCCGCCTTTTCCCTCTCCACCCAAATTAGGAACACACCCATTTTTTTTTCTGGGGCTTAAGGATGAATGACGGGATCTCGTTAAACATGTCACATGACAGCATCTTTGTATATTCACGGGTCACAGAGTCTTTGGCTGCTGATGAGAAGGAAAATATGCTTTTATTCTCTCCCCGCCTGTCCTTCATCCTTACAAGGGACATTTTTGCGGGGAAGAAGAGCAGTCTCAAATACTAATAATGGCTGTAATATAGTGACTATAAAATAATATGAGGGCGATGATGGCAGAAATCCCCGCTCACTCTCTTACTAGCAAATGAAGCCGCGGAGGAGGATGAGGAGGAGCAAAGTGAGCATTTAACACTCGGAAATTCTCTCCCAGGGGCTCCAACAATATTAATTGCTTTATTAGTTCCAGATATATTTCCTAATACCCCCCACACCCTTCCCTTCCAAACAAGCTGTATCCATTACGAGAGACAATTTGAGCTCAAAAGTTCCGCACTCACTCCCACTCAAACTCTCGCCCTTTTTCTTTCTCACTTCCTCACTTTCCCCGGCCACAGCCAGATCCCTTTGTACTTTTTACCCCTCAAAAGAGACTTCCATGGGAGAATGCATGCCAAATAGAAACAACGTATGAAAAGACAGAATTGAGGTTTTTTTGGGCAGAGCTCGAAATTTCTCTGCCTGTGTTCGAGGTATAGATAGACGTCCTGGTAGGAAACCATAAAAATGGGGGAGACCCGGGAACACATGCAACTTCTAACGCCGTCCTTTTTTTTATGGACGTAGGAGAGCGTGTGCTATGTGGGAAGTCTTTTTCCGGGGGATTTCAACACATTTGCTCTACCTGACGATGGTGGACAATTTATTTGTAGCCTCCCGCTCACTACTTTTACACAAGTTGAATGGGATCAGGAGAAGTGTAAAGCATGTCTCTCACAACCCACGGGTTAACGGGGAAATGTGAGTGTATGAGAGGATAAAGGTCAGAGGAAGAGGAGAAAGTGGGAGTGGGAGAGACGAATTAGGTGAAAGGGGTGAAGGGAAAAGGGAGAAATTGATATAAAGAGACAAAAGTGACACAAATTGCAGGGAAAATCTCACCAATATAGAAACGTGTGCCACAAAGATACACGGAGAAAGTTGAACGTCAAAGAGAAAGCGGCAAAACAGCGAAAGGAGAAAAGGAAGATAATCGAGACAGTAGCACAAGATAAGGAGAAAGTACCAGAACAGAGGAACGTCATCAGAAAAAAAGCGGAGAATGTAAAACAAATAAGGGAGAAAGTGACAGATGGAGAGGAAAAAATAATCCAGACCGTGACACAAAAGAGGAAGGACAAAATGATCCAAAGAAAGTGACAGAGTACAACATGATTTAGCATGAAGAAGGCATTTCAGTTGGTAGAAAGATAAAGAGGGAATTTCCGACAGAAATAATGAGAGAAATTAACATAACATGAGACATTAGAGAAGAACGATACGACGGAGAGGGGCAGGATTGAGAAGGAGAAGGTGAAATTTTTTAAGAAACAAGCGGGAGAATGCGGGGAATTAGAAAGTGTTCGAGAGAAATGAAAAAAGTGGAGAAAAAGGGGCAATAGAGAGAGAAAGTGAGTGAAAGTGTAAAGAGAAAGAAGGGGAATAGGAGAATGTGATGAGGAAAGGAGTCCCAGCAGACATCATTATCACCACATGTAATGGAGGGTTGGTTTCATTTGGATGATTATTGAAAGAGTACAGGAGGTAAGAATGGCGGGAGGAGGAGACAAAAGGCTGGAAACACGAGTATTTTGACCACAAACAGTGTCACACACACATAACTTATGGACCGGCGGATTTTGAAAACGGAGTAGTACACCCAAAATGTGATTAGAAGGCTTGGGGGGCAAGTACAAAGGGAACATTGCAATTATTATGGAGTAATACCCAGCATTAACCCAGCATGTGCATATGCTACACTTCTCCCAGTTATTTACTACACGTCCTTCCCTTTAGCCTGCCCTCCCTTTCTCTCTCTCTCTCTCACTTTCTCTCTCTCACTTGCTTTCTCTATTGCTGCCTGAGTTCCCAACTTTCCCCTATTCTCCCCGTGTTACTTCAGGCTTTTCGATAACCTTTTTCACTGCAGCAGCAAATGTTGAAGACACACTTTCTCCTCCACTTCCATCGTCTCTCCTCCTGCCCACACCCTACCAGGAGCTGGTCATGGCCGTGTTCCAATCAGTGAATGCCTGCACTGGGTTTTTCCCAATAAAATGTGAAAAGAAAAAATATAAAGTCTTCCCACCAATATCCGTCTCTCAATACACAAGAGTATACTGGGTTTTAATACATAAAAAAATCTCTAGCCATCACTAGCCTCTCCCTTCTTCCCCATTTTTTTCTCATTCTGAAAGAGTGTCTGAAACTTGTAGAGAGAGAGGGGAAAAAAAGAGAAAGTTACATATGGAAGGGATAGGGGAAACACATGTATTTGGCAGGGGAAGGAAATGCTGTGGGTGCGTGTGTGTGAACAAAATATACTGCCGAAACAAATTAAATCCTCGCATCAAGTGGAAAAATAGGCATCTCTATCACTCCTCTCTCCACCAGCATTGCTCGGTCATTCAGACACAAATTACAATCTGTTCCTCTTTTTTTTGGGTGGAGTCTTGGGAACTCCCAAAAAAAATTACATTATACAGTTTTCCACACGGAAAAAAAATTCGACCGAGGAATATTGTAAATTTTACAAGAACTATTATTTTATTAATTTTCCCAAGGTGACATCTGCTTACCATTTGGATGAATACAAATGCCTATTTCTTCCGGGGAAAGGCCCAGAAAATTTCCAGGCTTTTCCCCTGCTTGCCATGTGCTCAGAGTTTTACCATATAAGTTATATAATTTCCAAAAAAATGATAAAAATTGCCAGTGTAATCCAGTGTGTGTCTTATGGAGTTGAAATTGCTTGATATTCTGCACGTATAGAGACAGCGCGAAGTTTGAAATATTTTACAATGCAACGGGTCAAGTGTCATTATTTGGGATAATACTACCGGATTAGAACGGCGGATAATATTAATTTAATAATATTTAAATATAAAAAAATAATTAAAATCCAGCTCTGCCTTCACAATCGTTTAGCCGTAAATTGTAGCGAGGACGATGGACTGTGAGAATCTAGGACGTTACAAGCTACGGCTGTGTGTATCTAATGACTAGTCATTAGTGACGTTGAAAATGATCGTGGTCATGCCATATTATGTACGTTACATAATACGTTTATTCTAACAAGCACAAAGTGGTCAAAGGGTGGATATGTTCTGATCTTATATGTGTACATACATATCTATGGATTTATGCTTCTTTTTATTCAAGGGAATTTCAGGGGTTCGGGGGAAAAAATAAATGCCATTCAGCAAATTTGTTTTTTGGAAATGATGGATATAAAACAAAATAAGTTACAGATAAGGCTAGATGGGTTACTCATTGTATTTCAGACTTGAAGGAAGATCTAGATCAAAAAGTGTCGGTGAACAACAATGGACAAATCTTCGAGCTGTAATGGCTTGGTATGCTCGACTTAGAAGGATAAAGAGGTACTAAAATCTCATCGGGAAGATGTATTTTTTTCCGAAAACAAAACAATTTTTTTTTACTCGTGTCTTTTTTCTTCAATGTAATCTCTACTGCCATTTTTGACTTCTCTAAATGTCTTCCTTCATTTTTGAACGGTGGTCTTCCCTAAACTCTACTTTTTTAAAACTCTAACCAACTCTACCGAAAGCATTTTGAATGGGTGTCCCTTTGTAATTTTAACATTGAAGACTGCTCAATTTTGACTTCTTGTAAATGTACAAAAAAAAAACATCTGGATGTATCTGTTCTCCCTAGCACGAATTTTTCACATTTTTGACAAGCTAATCAGTAGTTGTTCCCCGTTCGGCATTTTACTTAACATTTTGTGAATCTCTCCACTTTCCTAGCTCGTCGCACTCCACAAAAGTTACTTTTACTCATTTCGCTATTAATTTATTTTTGTGATCAACGTGCTACATCGTACTTTTGCCCATGAGAGACACATGATTTTTTTTGGAATGTTTTGAAGGAATTTTAAGTAATTGTAACCAATTAATTTTTGTCCATCACATGCCTCCCTGTGTCGTTGATGTCATTCACCATAATTATTTTGTGATGTTAAAACTTTTTCGTGGGAAGATATTTTAACCAGTAAGGTATTTTTTGTGAAGTCTGCCCCTTTTTTTCTTTCCCACCAAATATTTTTTTTGTGCACATTATACCGGCCGTAATTTCCCCCGAAAGTAACTCTTGTGTCTTCTAACCCTTTGGATGAAAGTCAGTGATAAATTCCAGGTAATCAACTAGTTTCGCCCCGTTTTCTCTGTCTCCCCCGAAAAACTTTCTATAACCATGTGTAAATTGCCATTTAGTCTCCTAATAGGAAATAAAAGAAAAATAGAGGGAATAATGAGCTGGGTTGAGTCACCAGGATTTTTGGAGGGGACTCCCCCTCGTTATTCCCATATATTTTTTATACTCTCACTAACATTTCCCTTCCATACAACGGAATCTTCATGTAGATATATGGAGACTCTTTTTCTCTGTCCAATATTTGTACCATTGTTGTTGACACAGATTGATTGACCGTAGCTGGAGATGAACTTTCTCCTCCTTAACCCATTCACTCTTGTTGCGTGACGACATTTTTTCCCTTAGAGTTTAATCTATATCAAATGACGTCTTTTCCGTATCAAACTGGACCCTTCTGTGTGCTTCGTCAACAGCTCTCCATAAAAAAAAACTAACTACAATGCTAGCTCTTTCCCATGTTGTAACCCTTTCATTTTTCACCTCAACCACTGGAAGCGCGTAGGGTGAGCTTCCCATTGAAGCTGTCTCACTCAAATCTATCCATTAGCACGGAAATATTTCCAATATTAAATATGTACGATAACCCCATTACGCATTTCACATGTTCAATAAGCGTCAAACAAGGCTGTTGAGCGCTTATCCACTTAAATCTAGTTCAATTGTATCTATTATAATCTTTATGCACACAGTATTCCAAGGTGCTTAGCTTGTGCATGTACGCATACGCATTTCTTCAATGACATTCTAAACCATCTTCAAATATAATTATTGATAATAAATGTACTCAAATTGTCACACATATATGCTTTGAAATATCTGTAGTTCCTATTAATTGCTTGATAAATGATAATTCCATTAAAAAGGCTTAACATCATTCGATGTATTATTATGGAACATTGATGACATCGATGCAATAGCAGAGTATTTAGCCGTATAGCTATTGGAAATCCTGCTTTCATTTTTTTGTAATTGCCTGTAAAAGCAGTTGACTGAGCGGATTAATTCAGTTGCTCCTCAGAAATGATAGGAGATTCGGGTAGTTCAAGAGAAATGGAAAGAGAATGAGCGGAAACGGAAGCTTGTAAACTTGATTGTAACACCATTTCCGTGATGTTAACTTTTACAATGCTTTGAAGCGAGAAATTCCATCCGTTACTGCGCTTGGGAAGATATTAGGCAAGAGTTGTTTTTTTTCATCCCTAGAATGATTTTTGACGCTCGAAAGCCTCCTTTTGTCCACTTCTGCAAAGCTAAATAAAAACAATATGCTTCGGGGGACTGAGGGATTGTTGTGATCAATTATGAAAGCGTAAAAAGAAAAGTGTGAGACAACTTCCAATTGACTTCCTCCTTTCTTCCTCAGAAGCAAGACTCCGGTTGGGTTGGAGGCTTTGAAAACATGTCAAAAAGTCAGGGAGAGAGAGAGAGGCTTGAGGAGATGTAAAAAGGAAATGGACAGTACATAAAAGACATATAAAGAATAGGAGTAAGAGGAAGTGGAGAAACATGTTTGGAAAGAAATAAAGAGATGTGAAGCTCTCCGCCCAACAATTTGTTCCTGTTTTTTTTCCTATCTTCCGAACAAAATGAAAGAGACTGGAGCCGAGAGGAAGAAAAGAAGCATGAGGGTGGAATAAGTGAGGGAACAATGGGAAAACAATGGGGTATTTAATTCGAATAAACATTTCTCCAGACTGGACATTGAGAAGTGATGATTGTGTAAAATATAACGCCAGTAGTCCTTTTTTCTAGTGTGGGAAAGAGGGAGACACAAAAAATGTGGGGAAGAGAGAGAGAGCGAGTAAGGAGAAAGTAAAAGAACGGGGAAAAAGTTATTCTTTGTCTGTGTGTGGACTGGCAGTGAAGCAGAAGAAGGGAAGACAAACAGGGGGTAAAAAGTCTTATTGTGAAAGGAAGAGAAAAAAAAGACAAAAAAAGCATGTGTGTGTGTTTGAGGGGCCACTGGCAGATTACGCTGGGGTCTTAGCTCAGCCTTTCCCCCCTTATAATTCACTTATAAGTTCCAGTTATAAATGCAAGAGCGCCAAAGGATAAAGGGAAGGAGGAGAGAAAAAGAGAAAGTTTTTTTGTCGGATTAGAAAAAAGGGGAAAGGCTAGAAAGTTATCTGGCCGTCCTTCCTCTTCTTTTTTTTCTCTCTCCCATTTTCCCCTCTTTTTTCCTTTTTCCTCTCAATCTCTCCCGCTCCCTTTATTTTGTCTTTTTTTTGCTGAAAAGAAATCAATACATCTGATTGTCACTCTTGATTTTCTACGCTCCTTTCTTCGATCTCCTTTTATTTATTTCATCTCATGCAAACGCTTGGAACAGTATAACTTTCGACGGAAGAAGAAGACGAGAGAGAGAGAGGTCTTATTTTCTTATTAGATTCCCATCGCAAACATTAGTTTGTGTAGGAGGTAAAGCGAGCCGGGGCTTTTTGGTCTCTTCTTTCTCTTTCTCTCTCTCTCTCTCTCTCTCTCTCTCTGTCTTTCCCCGGCTTAAAATCGTAGGACGGGGAATTGGAAGTCAAGTGTGGAGTAATGCATGTGTATGTGAGGGGGAGAAAGTGGTTCACGGAAATACAAATCAACCCATCTCTTCTGCCTCTGAGCTCTAAACTGATCTCTGAAAATCATTCTCTACCCCCCCCCCAATCACAGCCGTCTTCCTCACTATTATTTCCATAAATCTTATGATCTCATCCCTTCCCATTCCCCTTACAACACAAAAAATACCTGATTTCTTCTCCGTTTTTAACTTTTCTTTCCCAATTAAATAGTAACCATGCCAACGGCAGAGATCCCCAAATCTTACCTGGTTCAGATTATTTTTAAAAAGAAAACCCAATAATTTTAGAAAATTTGATTTGTACGTTTCCGCAGTTTTTCAAGAAGTTAGGAAAGGGAAGTTGTGACACAACAAAAACCAATTGATAATAAAAGTATAGTACATATATGTATGTATCTATATAAAGGAATCAAAAGTTTGAAGGGAAATGTACACATATAATCGAAAAAAACAATTCTGACAAAAAAGGGATAATTTGCATAAAAATGAAAGATTAAATTTGGGGCTTATCGAGATGAAAATATTTGGCAACAGAATATCACAATGGTTGGGAATTGCAGAAAATACATGCATTTCGGAGTGCTGCGTTTGTGATAGAGAAAGTGAGAGAGAGAGGAGTGAAGGAGAAAGGAGGGAAGAGAGGGACGAGAGAGAGAGCGCGTTAAGCGGATTAAATAAAATCGACGATGGTGTGGCTTGTGCTGGGAAATGTAAAGCGAGCCCGCACTCGGCTCACATTTTATGCGACTGCCCTTGTATGTGTTTGTATAAAGCAATTGATGTTTATTGAGAGACGTTTTCTGAAACAAGGAAGAAAATTCAATTACTCTCCTCGCTCTCCCCTCCCGCCCGCACTTTTTCCCTCCTATTTTGTCAGGTTTTAGTAATGCAAATGTAATGAGAGACCAAAGGCGTGTCCTTTTAATTCAGGAATCTGCATAGGCATGTACGACCCAGGCTCTCGGCAGACACACCGAAACTCCGCTCCGGAGATCTTTGACTCTCTCTCGTCTTCTTCTCTATCTCTCTCTTCTTCTCTCTTTCTCCAGCCGCTTTCCCTATCTTCACTCGATTTTGACTCAGCTGTGCTCTAAGAGGACAAAATTGAAAGTTGTTTCGCTTACTCCTACAAAAGAGGAGTCAATGTGTGTATGTATAGATATAGGAAACACATGTACCAATATCCTCTGTCGAGTTATGTTCGAAAGCACTGTCTCCGTTCACCTCCTTGATATCTCCCCACAGCCAGGCTCCTTTCATCTCCCTGCCATTCAAACGACAGGGAAAAGGAGAAGTGTCAGCGGTGAGGAAAGGAGCCAGGCTGTCCTGGAGAGAGAAAGCGAGAGAGAGAGAGAGAAAGAGAGAGGCAAGAGCGAAGATACTCCGAGAAATATAGGTCTTGTATGATAACGAAAAAGTATGTTGCAAGCCGTAAAAACACGAAGGTCAATCAATCCCCGATCCTTTTGGTGGAAATATGCACTCATGGGAGCAGTTTTTTCCCTCTCTACAGAGCAACCACCTCTCTCCCGAAGAAAAATCCTGTATTTCTCCTTGGTTGTCCTACTAATAATAATATCAGTGCAGTCTTGAATGAGGAACTTTACCCCCGTTTTTTTTTGTTGAACGCACATTTTCTTACTCAAAGTGTCCTTCCGGGAGAAAAATTCCTTTCCCTTAGCATCTCTTTGAAATTTGGGTCAAATGATTCTACTTAGCACAAAAAAAAACTCTCAGCCTTTTTGTCAACTCGGGGGAGGGACGTGTTTATGCAATAAGGTTTGTGTAAGAAAGTGAAGAAATGGGGGAAAACAAGTTAGGTACAGTGGCACATTTAACACGCGGAAGAGACAAGAGCTTCTCTGGGACGTTATTGAAAGACGTGGCCTGACACTTCCCGAAAGACTGGTCGACATTTATTTATTCCATTCCCAAGGAAATCATGTCAAGAGAGAACACATGTGCGTTTTCCCTCTCCACCAAAATCTACATTCTTATGCAAGCGGAACAAAGGATTTGGAAGGGAAGATCATGTAACTCTCCTCCTTTTTTGGAACGATTTGCTTTCCTTAAAGAAATACCGATATAAACAACTGTAAAAAAACCGATAAAAACTACTGTATCCTAGAACTTCTTAAAAATCTGGAAATTTATATTTTAGGTCGCGGTTTTATTTGATGTGAATTGTTACAAAATATTTTTTTTTTTAAACTGAAAAAATCCGTACATATGTTTTGGGTCATGAATAGTAAGACTAGGATGAGAAAGGGGATAAAGGAGGGAATGAGGAAAGGGCGAAATGACTGATGGACCTCCTGATAAATGAACTGACATCCATTTCTACTGGGCCATTGTTCCTCGTCCTCTTTATTTTATGCTTCACTCCGCAAGTACAGAAGGCTGTATTTTTACTACATTTGTTTTACTGCCCTTGTATTTACTATTGTACACTTGTCACATATTCCCCCTAAAACAAGCTGTGCTAAAGGGGAAGACGAAATGTTGGGAGGGAAAAAGAAGGAAAAAGAAAAAAAAGAAAAATCTGGAGGAAGATTTGTCTCCAGATTTCCTCCTCCCATTGTTTACTGGCGGAGCTTGTGACCATTCCCAACGTCCACTCGTTTCTTTTCGGGTGGGACAGAGCCCGGTTTATGACCAGAGCAGGGAGAATGGTGGGCGATTGTGGAAGGGAGACAGACGGGGGGAAAAGATGTGGCTAAGAACAAAAACGATTAATTACATCAACAATTTTAAGTGCATCCCCTCCAATGAGAAACAGAGTGTCTCTTCACAATAAGCTTCCCTTTTTTCTCTCCAACTTCCCCTTGCGAAACAACATCTTTTTGACATATGACATTACCCGCAAAAGACCTTGCCAAAGACCTTGCCGGAGATGAGAAAAATCTTATTTACGTCCTTTAGTTTCTGCCAAACTTCAAATATAAAAGGGGAGGGAAAAAATCCTTAAGGACAAAAGTGTTTGTCCTCCACTCACTAGAATTCATTTGGTGGCGCTTTTCAAAAAAAAAATACTTCATACATGTACACACGTACATACATTTGTGCTACTCCATTAGGAACATTTTCACGTTTTTTTACCCCCATTTCGCCATCAGAGATTATGTGTTTCCTTTTTTCTTGACTCACTGTATCCTCTCCTTCTCTTTATCTCTCTCTTGTCGCCCTTATCTCCCGCGATTCTCCTTCAGCGTTCCTTCCGCGTGATGACTGTGAGCGATAAAGTTGTTTACGTGGTGCTCTTTTTGTCCCTCCTTTTTTTACTTGTGCCGGAATTCAGGGAAAGTAATCCTTTTAGAGCGTTTTTTTTGGCCAAAGGAAAGTTGAGCGAAAGTTTAAGAGAAAGCAGAAGGACCGGACAAGAAAGAAGCAAAAAAAAACTTGGATTTTCCTGGTCAATAGGCACACTGGCTCACAAAGTTTTTTTTGCTGGTGTCGTCCCTTTCCCCCTCCACCGCCTTCTAATTTATAGAATTATTGAGTTGGTATTAAAGAGACTTGTACAAGATTTGAATTATTAGTTACTTTTTCCACCCTAGTTTTTTCCCGGCAAAGGAAGCCAATGAATTTGAGTAGGTCGATCTTGTGCTCCTTCCAATCTGCTTTAATACGCCATTAGTTTTCCCAGAATTAAAAACTTGTCGAAGATCTTCTTGGAAAATGGAAGGAGAGCGGGGGGTAGGTTTCATGTCATCCAAAATAACTCCTGTGATGGCTCGGATACTTGGTCATGGTTGTTGTTAATTTCCCTGGATCCTTCCCAAAGGACAGAAAAAGATATTTGGGGTGGAGAAAGGAAGAAGGATGCATGAGTACAAGGAAACGTTCGAATCTCTCGGTCTTGTGTGATCAAACGGAAGAGCAACAGACGGAGAAACAATTAGCCGCTTGGCTAAGCTTTTACCTGGTGACAAATGAAACAAAAGCTCGGAGCGGGTGCACCTTTTATTCTCATTGACTCTTTGTGCCCAGACCCTTGCTTTCCTTCCCCCGATTACTTTCTCTCTCTCAGACTTCGACTCCCTGGGAGGAAATTGGGAGGAGAAAGCGGGCGACGGGCACGTGTTCGTGGTTCTAGACAAACCACCCGCAAAGATGAATGCTCCACGTTTTGCTTCTCTCTTCGCCCTTTGTTTCACATCCTTTCGCAATTTTTTTTATTGTTGATCTCACTATTATCCTAACTTGGTTTTCCGTTTACTTTATTTCTCGATTTTTTATGAATGACTCTCTCTTTTGCATTTTCTCTTTCCTGTTATCGTATTTTAGTTTCCTTTTTTCAACCAATTTCTAGTTTACTTCCTTTCTCGTTGTTTCTGTATCTTTTCTTTTACATTTTTCTCTCCTTCAATTGTATTTTATTTTCCTATTTTTTCCACAATGACTTTCTCTACTACTTCGTTCTCTCCTTTTTTCTTTACTTTTTCTTTTACTCTCTTTCTTTCTTTTTCTCTTTGGCTTTCTTTCTCTTTTACTCTTTCTTTCTCTTTTACTCTTTCTTTATTTTTCCTCCGGTTAATTCCCTTCTTTCCTTCATACGTCCCCCTTTCTCTATTGTTTGTTCTCACGTAGTCATGCTTTCCCTGCAGCTTTCTCTGGTACATTCTGCCCTTTGCTTTAACTCTTCCTCATACTTTCTTGCGTTTTATGTTGTTTCTCTCGCATTTCGGCTCATTTTTTAGTGGTATATTTATATGTCCCAATGCCTCCAAGTTTTCCTTATGCTTTCTCCATTTCTTTGTGATTTCACTTGTAATTCCCTTATTTTTCTGTTGCTTTTGCTCTTCCTGTTTCCGCCCCCTCCCGTTATTGTTGGGCAAAGGATATCGTTTGCAGAAGGTTAACCTACGTTTTTTCCAGGCACTCTCCTATTATGTGAATGCCTGGCGGAAGTTGTTAAACCGAACCCAAATTGCAGGGGAGAATTGCGGGGAGTGAAAGCGATAGAGAAAGAGAGAGAGATTCATCTCCAGCTCACCACATTTTGCTCCCTCCTCCGCCACACTTACAGTGCTCCTCCACGCCATATAATGGTACAGCAGACGTGCTGCTGGCTGAGAGGAAGCCAATCAGTGGGCGTGAGCACACCAAATTATTTCACGTATCCACCATTTCTTTCCTCTTACCAACAAATACATAGCTCATCCCGGATCCCCTTCAGAGGAACTGATCTTCCTGGAGCCAACACCTTCTTCCACTAACATTTCTCCAGTTTTTCTGTACGGCATTCAAAGGCAGAGTTTTTGTCTCAAAAAATACACAGTACTGATGTTCTACATATTACTAAGTACAAATAGTTCCAGGAAAGGATCCTCGTTGGAATTCCATAAGTTGCGCAATTTGAGGCTATCGTTTTGCATTTATGCAAGAAAAATGTCGGGGGGTTTTCCAGGACATGACATACCATGGGGGCAGTTTGCAATGTCGGGCTTATCTGTGCTGCCCCATGGAAAACCCAGTAATAATTCGGTTGTGAGTAAGCAGCTGTGAGTTTAAAATAATTGCTTAACCATGAAGAATGACTGGCCTCAAGGTGTCAACTGGAGAAGGGATACAAGCTAGCCTCTGAAGGCTAGCAGACAAGTTGTGTAACCCAAGTTTTGTGGCCGAAAGGAATTATGTATTATCATCATTATTAGGGGGTAAAATATGAGTAATCTCCTGGAGATTTACCACATAAGTACAAAGCAATTTTCCTAAACAACTTCTGGAGCTGAAAAAGCGGAACCTTTGGGCATCTTTCCCCGTTTATTTTCCAGAGATGTGCCCACTGAGAATCTCTTGTTGCTCACCAAGGCATCTTAATCAGGATGTTGTGTGGCGAGTTATTAAACAAAACACACATTACGACCGATTGTCTTGCTCTTTCCGCTGCCCAGCAAACAATATTCCCACGGAATTACTTCTCCCATTAATCCTTTTAGTAAATAGTTCTTAAGTACCTCATGAAATAAACAAAGGCCAAATTCTTGCCCAGAGGCTCCCATTCCCTTCCCAAATCTTGTATTCTTTTGCCAGATTTCAGACCCAATTTATCCTCTTCTCAAACAGAAATGGGGAGATGTGGGGGAAAGTTTTTGAACAGAAGGAGGAATGAGATTTTTGACGCGAGTCATTAATTCCCAACGAATTTCTTTCCCCACCGGAGTTACTGTGCTCCAAAAGAATACCCCTTCAAATACTTCCTCATTTTGAAATTACGGAGGCGGTTGGGGATTTCCCAGGCCGCCATTTTTCTTGGGATTCGTAAGCACCGACTAACGTGATATGATGTGTCAACCACAAAACAAATGTCATCCTGATTACTTTTTTGGGGTCACATCTGGACAGAATTCATCCACACGTGTTTTCTTTTCCTTTCGATGTCTCCACAGGGAATGAATGTCACTAGTCAACTTCAATCGTCATTTTTACCAGAATTTTTGTATTTATACATACCCGTGCGTGTGCTTCTTCAAGTAAAAGTAGCATAGATGGAAGAAGTTGCAGAAAACCGTCAATGTTTATGAAGAGCCCCGTGCAATTATTATAGTTTGGAAATCTCCAGGTACAAGCAAAACACCTGAAGAAACCCATGATTATTTTAATGTAATGATTAAAACCATTTTTTTCCAAAGAAATGATCAGAAGACGAATAAATGGTGAAGCTACCAGAATAATTGGACTAAATAAAAATTAAAAAAGGTTTTTTTCCATTAATCTCTCTTCTCCATCTTCTTTTTTGTATTCCTTGCCACGCTCTACTCTTATTTGTAATTCGTGGTTTTCCCCCTGTGTAAATGGGTTTATTTGCAATCAAATTGTATTGGTGTACTTTCTCCATTTTCTTGAAGGTTTTTTCCCTGTTAATATAATTGTCGTGCGGCGTCACATTTGTGTTTGTAGATAAATGTATTACTGTGTGTTTATTATGTATATATTGGGCGTATGTACGTCGTCGTGAGCCTCTTCCAGTGCGTACATTAAATGTCTGTTATTTTTATTAACGTACTAAAATATCAATTTGATTCTTCCGGTGTGTACCTAAAATTGTCCTCGTACAAGGAATGCATCTCCATGTGTAATTTTACTATAGTTGTACCTATACATTGATGTGTGTTAGTCCTGTCTCTCCTTGACGGTAAACGTGGTCTCCCGGTCTATGAAATAGAAGTAATAATATCTCCATTAATACACCTTAACTGGCCCTAACTGGCCCTAACATACCCGAATAGTGTCGTAATAATAACCCAGAAATTTGATTAGTGTTGTGTGGGTACTTAAAAATGTGTAATAACTCTCCACCGTTAAAACTCATCCCCCAAGAAATGGACAATGTCTGTATTTTGATACATCTCTACAATAATTTCTCTCTCTATTTCTCTCTTCTATATGCGTCTTTTTTTTCTCTCTGGATGTATTAATTCTTCTTTTGAGTGTGTAAAACTATCTATAATTGATGGATCTTCTCCAGTAAAGTGAGCCTCCCAGTAATCAAGTAACGCATCCCCCCACCCCCACCCTTTCTCTATGCCCCCACTCTCTCTTCATAAGAGTGATGGACTAATAACCAGATAATAATGAGTGTGTTTATTTTTTTTCTCTCTCTCCCTCCTCCCCTTCGCCAATCTCTCCCTCTCTTCCCCTCCATCATTGTCTCTCTCCTCCTCCTCTCTATCATCATCTGCTCCCTCCGTGCGAACACGTGTGCGTACATATAGGTCGAAGAGCAACCAACGTTGGATGAAGTTGAGAACTACAGTGCAATTATCCGGGGCAATCTCGTCGTCGATCCAGAAAAAAGCTCCTTTGAAGCGAGAAGATTCCTTCCTCAAAAGGTTCTCCACGCGTCAAATTCCAGAAGCGCAGGCAAGTGCTATTTTCTACTTATATCTGTTATACTTTTTTTATCCTAACATACATATGTGCATAACTATACGTATACACACGGCTAGTAAATAGTAGTAGTAATCTTTGATGGAATTTTTTCTCTCTCCCCCTCATCTTTTCCCCCCTCCTGCGCCCCCTCCTTCCTTATTTTTTTCTTGGTCAAAGCCAAAGAAGTGAGAAAGCACTTAGTATGTACGGGAGTACTTATGTGCATACATACTAAATCCTAAAATACATCCCAAATACTTTCCCTGCACTTGCATCTTGGCTATATGAGTTTATTCTTCGGCTATCTCACAATATAGGAAAGAGCAAGAAAGAGCAACATCCGAAAAGAAAAAGAGAAAAGTTGTAATATTTTCGTATCTAAATAGGAAACTTTTAGTTAGCCCATAAGTGGAGATATTTATTGGTCATGTTTTCTTTACGATTTCACTCTCTTTTTGCCTTGAGTTTTTTTTATGGCAACGACTTGTTCCTCCCAAAATATCCATTGTGGTGGGAGTTTTTTTTTACTTGTGCTTTTTCCTTCCCCACAATCCTATGGCATGGAATCGGGACTAACAGAAAAAAATAGCCAAGGATCATGGTGATATAGAAGTGGGCGGTTGTTTGTGTGTGCCTGACCATTCCAGTTTTCCAGATACTAATCGACCATCTTCTCAAAGCATACAATGTCTTGATTTATATCGTTATATCAATAAAACTAGTTTTCTCTCTCCTCCTTCTTCCCTCAGACTCTGAAGGGAATCCTGGAGAATCTGTTCGGGGAAAATCTCTCTTCCCAACCCCAAAAAATCCACCTCTTCTCCCTCCTTCAATGTACTCTCCCAAAAAAATATTTCTTTCTCTCTCTCTCACTTAACAAGGAAAGACATTTAGATTTTATAACGCGTTACAAACCATCCCCGATTCTCTTTGTTTTTTTTCATCTCACTTTCCCTCCCCATTTTGCACCCTGAAAGAAAAGGATTTTGAATAGGTACCATTTACCGGGTTTTGGAAGGAATATAATCAGGCTAGGAAAAACGCCGCGCCGTGTGGGAATGGCCTTGTTCCGTTTTGGAGAGAGGAGTGCTATTTTTTGAACTTATGTACCTTAGATGATGTGAGTGAAAGGGGAGAGAAAGCAGTCGGCTTCAGTTTTTTTCAGACGGCTTGTCAAGAAGTGAATTTTCTTCATTTCCGTTTTCTTTCTTTTCCTCTGAAAAAAAATATTTGTGTCTTTCAGCTGGAATCACAGTGTAGGTTTGTTCAAATCAGGAGAGGGGCATAGTTTTACCGGGCAGAGGGATATATCACTGGAAGTAGGTGGGAGAGATAAAGAGGGACGGGAGAGTGATAGAGAGAGAGAGAGAGAGAGAGAGAGAGAGAGAGAGAGGGAAGGACCGACAGAGAGGAGGAGTGAGTTGGACAGAGAGAGAAATGAGGATGGGAGACAGAGAGAAAGTAAAGGAGTGGAAGAGGAGGGGAGAGAAGGAGGGGCAATAGGAGAATAGAGAAGAAGATAGAATGAGAAGAGATTGGAAGAGAGAGATGGAGAGAGAGAGAAAAGGATTGAGGGGGAAGGCAGTATGTGTGAGAGTATCTACATAAATTATCCCGAGACATGAATAACCCTTTATCGTGTCGAATGGACGGCCAAATTAGGTCATAATATTCTATTCTTACAGCCTCCTACGCCCACCACTCGTACCGAAGCAGTCTGAGCCCCATTTATCTCCCCTCAACTTTCTCTTTCTCTCTCAAGATTTCTCTCTCTCTAGCTTTCTCTCACTCTTTCCTCTCTTTTCCCCGACTCCACTTTCTCCCCTGCTGAGTTGCTCCTCTGGTGGGCCTCACCCATTTCACTTCTCCTCCTCTTTCCCATCTCCTCACACACACATTCAGATGCTCTTCCAACACTTGTCCCTCTCCCTCTCTCTCTCTATATCCTCTCTCTCCCTCTTCCGCATGTAGATTTCGGGACAAATGTTCAATTCTAAGGAACATTTATTTTTTTCGGAACTAGTGGCAATCACCTTATGAAAATTTTCACTTTTTTTCTCTCAAGTATCCTCCAGCTATGGGCTAGGTTTATATTTTTCCACTACGTTTATGAGAGTACTTGAGGCGGATGAAGTTCTAGTGAATTTCCCTTTTTTTCTCTCTCTCTCCTTTAAAATAATTTTCGTAATAGAATCTGACAATGTGAACTTTCTCCTACTCTAAAACGTAATCGACATTCTTAAATGTGCCTGGACCTTTGGGTGAATTCTGTGCGTGTTTATTTTATTAAGAAATAAGGCTGTTATCGTTCTCTTCCATCATCGTACTTTTAGGCAATCAGAAAATTCACTTTTCATTCATGGTACAAATGTGCCTTCAGCTACTCTCCAGGCTACGATTTCCCCTTTGTGAAAGCATATTTAACCACGTTTGATTAACCCCAAAGCAAGATGAGCTCAGGTAGTCCCAAGCACATGGGAATGGCTTTTTAAAAAACGTGTTAAATTTCCTTCACGATTTATTGACTGCGCAGTCTGTCGTTAGTGCAGTTACTAGCAAAAGAGAATCTGCTTCTCTTTTCTTGCAAGTGCTTGATAATATGTAGTACGTACAGAAATAAATTGTAGATAAAATCAGAGGAGGAGGAAAATCTCCTTTTTAGCTTTCCCATTTACTCTGCAAAAGTGACAGTAGCCAGAGCTGGAAAGGAGACAACATGATGACAGTGGAGAAGAAGCATTTTGGGGAGTAGTAAAATATGAAAAGTCGAGGGGGTTTATTTGAGAAATTTTATTTGACATTCTAATGTGGGAATTTTCAAAGTTATAAATGAAATACGACTGTCATGTTTTCCTTTCTCTCTCGTCGTCTTTTTAACCCCTTCCCATGTTTATATGACTAAAAGCTGGTGATAACAGATTCAAAAATCTCCTTCTCTCCCTTCCTACCTCTCTATCTCTTTCTACAGCTTCTCCCACAGTCCCTCCGACTCTCCCACTTCTTCCATGACGTATTTAA
The DNA here is from genome assembly GCA_034698585.1 of Disparrhopalites patrizii. Classification (NCBI taxonomy): domain Eukaryota; kingdom Metazoa; phylum Arthropoda; class Collembola; order Symphypleona; family Sminthuridae; genus Disparrhopalites; species Disparrhopalites patrizii. Next base: position 45,467 of record JAQGBT010000227.1, read on the forward strand.
CCTTTAAAAAAAGCAATGACCCCCAGAGAGCCAAAAAGAGCACTAGAGGTTGAGGGAGAGGAAAAATGGACGGAAAAGGGTGAGCAAGAGGAAAACGGGAGAAAAAGAGTCAGACGAAGAGTATTGTTAGAGTTGGAAGACGGCATAAGAAAAGGAATTTTGGAGAAAGTTCATCATTCTCGGCATTAACCCCTCCCGTTTGAAATCCCCGGCCTCCCTCCCCACTCAACCGGCGTCGGTGAGAGGTGTGAAAAAATGCAGAGATTGAGAAAAAGAGGAATTAAGCTAGCTATTTTTTGTTGATTTGGACCAAGGTAAGAAAAATGGGAGAGGATTTGGGAGGAGAGGCTAAGAGAAAATTGTTAGAATGCCCACAAGGAGTGACAAGATTACACGTACAGAATGGGGAGGGGGAGGGGAGAGGGAGGAGGAGGAGGTGCTGGATCGATGGACAGTCATAAAATACTAATAAAAGGAGCAACCGACTTTTCCCAACCTTTCCTAGTAGTTATCCTATTTTCTCTGTCTCTCTTCAACCCTTATCTCGCTCTTTTTTCTCTCTCACTCTTTCTCTTTCCATCTCCTTCCACTCTCCTTAGTCTCCCACTTCCTCCGCCCGGATTCTTTAACGTCACCGCCTCCCCCTTCCGTTTTGATCCATCTGACCCCCACGTCGTCTCTTTATACACATTGTCCTCCTCTCATATTAGATGGGAGGAAGACATTCCATCGAGAGAGAGACTTTCTGGACACACGGTCAGCGTCACTTACGAGCTTTCTTCACTCACTCAAATTATTATTATCGTTCCCCAGAAGAGCTCCTCATACAACACGCATATTGAGACATAACCCTTTCCTTTCTCCGGGAAAATCTCTCTTGTACATTGCACTCCCAACCTCTTTCCCTCTCTCTCTCTCTCTCTTCCCTCCCTCTCTCTCTCTCTCTCTTTCCCTCTCTCTCCATCTCTCCCTTTCTCTCTCTCTGCCTCTCTCTCCATCTCTCCCTTTCTCTCCCTTTCTCTCTCTCTTCATCTCTCTGTCGCTCTCTCTCTCCCTCTGTTCCGTTGACTCTCTTTGCACCTTTCACTAATTCTCTCTCTCTTTCTCTGTTCTTTCGTCTTTTTAGAGATGAAAAGTAGCTCATACTTTTGTTCTCTCACTCTCTCTCTCTGTCTCATTCTCTGCCACTCTACATGTCTCGGAAGAATCACTTCACCCTGAAGCTATTGAATTTTGATGGTAACATCCTCTTGGTTGCTTCACTCTCTCCACTATCTTCTCCCTGTCTATCTCTCTCTGTCTCTCTCAGACTCTCTCTGTCTATCTCTCCATGTCACCCAATCGTCTATTTCTCTCTGGGAAAGCCCCTCCTTTCTCGCTCTCACTGATAATTGTCACGGCAGTTAAAATCAGTACATTTCCTCCGCGATAGTGAAAGAAAGGAGGGAGAGAGACAAGGCTCGATTACGGAGGGTGAAAGGGATCCCCCTTTTGTTTGCTGTAATGTAACATGAGAGTCTCCGTTGTATATGCATATACACAATATGTATCCATACATGTTGTATATTGTATGTGTACGGAGTCCTGAATGTGTCTTACACATTCCTGGGAAATACTACGTGGTACTATACCCACTTTATTACAATGTGGGTTGATTGTGCAACGTGAGAGAGAAAGCGGAGGAGGAATAGAAGGAAATAGAGGGAAAGAGGAAGACAGAGATGAACCAAAATCCCACTGACTGACTTCGGAGGCAAAAAGAGGGAGCCTTGCTGTTACTGCCACCACCACTTCTTCCCTCGACCACTTGGTTGGTTGGTGGGTTGGAAATAATGTTGTTGAAAATTCTTTGTAATTACTAAAGAGAGAGAGAGAGAGTGAGGGAGAGAAAGAGCGAAGGGAATTCTCTTCGGCTCCTAAATGGATCCCTCATTAAGTTGTGCATAAATAATGAGCTCTTCGTCCAAGCACTCCTTCCCTCCTCCTCATCTTCTTCTTCTCTCTTGACTTCATCTCCCCATGAGGGAGAAAAACTTTTGAGTATTTTTTTCCTTGTTGACACACACACTTTCCTCCTCCTTATCTCCCTAACCGTAAAAAAAATCCTCCTCCCCCATGAGGAGAGGCTGGTAAAGTTTATTTTAGTGGGGGGAAAGTAAAAAAAAAAATCCAAAAGTGGGTATAGAATATTTTTTCGCCTCTCTCCCACATGGACCCACACTTGGTGTGAGGTCCTAAGATGGGAAGGAGAGAAAAAAAAAGCTATGCACATATTTGGATTTTTAAAAGAAAAAAAATTCCCTCTTCCCCTTCTGAACGGCAGGAAATGAAGTGTACGAAAGAGCATTCAACAAATCTCACTTTCCCTTATGAGACGATCTTCTTCTAAAAAAAATTCTTCTATACCACACTACGTATGTATATAAGGAATACTTTAGGTACGTCTACGACCATAGATATAAACTTTCCCTAGACAAATGATCAAATGTTTACTCCTCCACTTTCTCCCAAAGCCTTCCACTCCCGTTTCCTTTGTAGGTTCCCATAGAAACAGTTTTTTTTTTTACTTTTAAAAAAAATTTTTTTTTTCCAAAGAAGTTTTTACTACCCAAAAAAAAATCTTGTTCTCAAAATTTTTCTCAGTAAATTTTTGTCCCTTATATTCTTGTCTTGTTTTTTTTTTTGGGTGTGGAGAAAAATATAGGAATAATAATTCACTGTCTTTTCTTGTACCTATACATATATAGGAATACCAGGATCATCCGTTTTTGTCTCCTTTCCCACTTTCTTTTATTCCTCCGTGTTCTTATTTATGTATCTACATACATACATTACTATATGTACATTGTTATACTGTGACATACGTATTTGTTTACTTGTAGCCCAGCACTATTTCTTTTGACATCAAAATAGGGACAGAATTCACATTTGTGCGTAGCACAACAATAGCTCTTGTACTAATATTAGAATTGGGTGTATAATTTCAGGGAAATCCCTCTGATTCACTCTAGGGACGCTGAATACACATATATTGTATTTTTATTTATGTCTTATACACATATTTTCACTCTTCACAAAAAAAAATTGGACACAGAGACACTCTATTTAATCATAATTATAGCCACACCATAGTACAAGAATATCGTATTGAAGTCAAAAGCCTCTCCTCTGCATTCTACATAGATAAATAGTCCTATAGATATATACGTACGTATTCACACGTGCGTAATAGTCCTAGTCCTTGCGAATTCTTTTTTTTTATTATTATTAAATTATTTTTATTATCATGTAAACAGTACGAAAAACTACGTGCTTTTTTTTTCTATACTTCCTGTCATAAGGAATGTACATAGGTATTTACGTATATAAATACACATCTATACATATTTGTATTATAAGTGTAACATGCGTCTACACGATTTCAGGATGTTTGTGTGTGTTTCATGTATGTGTGTGTCTGACTATGGTTAACCCGATGGCCTTTATGGGATGAGGTGTACACATCTTTATTATTATTAAATATTTACTATTATTAATTATTGATCATCCTTATTATTGATACATTGGAGGTCAATTTAAATTCTCTTGGTTGACCTTAGCCATGAAAAAATGTGGAGATGATCCTCCAAGCAAAAGCAAGGGGGAAGTATAGGAAATTTTATGTTTTTTTAAATTTAATTTTGAATACCAAAAACTAACCCCAAAATACAAGTGAAAAACATTTTGAGACAAAAAATAAGAGATTCTTAAGAGGAAAATATATGTACAAAAATGTGGGGATAAATCCCTGGGGTAAATGTAGTAGAAATGATCCAGATTGTTTGGGTGATTACCTCCTTAATTACCATATAATTACCACATAATCTTCCCAGTCTGCCATCGGGTCCATCATATATACTATAGCGAATAGTAGAAAAAAAATACAAGCTTCAAACTCATAAACAGAAGTATGTCATTCGCGCCAAAAAAAATTAATTGCTTCTTCTTTCGCTGTCTCTTTCTTCTTCCTCTTTACTCTTACGCTATCTCTTTTAATAAATATATATAATAGATTCGGTAGCATTTCCCCCCGCAAAGTGCCCTTGTCTTTAGCTTCAATGACTAACCATGTGAACCTCCTCTAATTGCATTATTGTGGTGTTTGTATCCATTATATTCGTACCATGAGTATAATAGGCATATTAACTAGTAATTCATTTGTATGTGAACACGATTGTTTGTGGCGTTTCTTCCCTGGTGCAAAAAAATTGTTTTTCTCCTCTTGTCTCCTTAGGTGTGTTTGTCATGGTTTGCTCTCGTTCCTCGGATATTTTTTGAAAAACAAAAACCTCGGAATTTTGTGTATGCAATTTTTTTTACGGTCTTACCAAACTTTTTTTTGGAGGGATTTTTTCCTTCCATTAGACAAGTAGCCTCCTTTATTTTGCGAGGTAATTAGTTGACATGCTCCCTTTTTGAGTTCTGTGAATTTTGGACGGCTGTCCAAAAATGGTATGCATATGAAATGTGTAAGAGAAATAGTTAATAGTTGATTAAACCTCTAGAAAAAAAAAGATTAAAAAAATCCTTCCCCTGATTGATATGGTTTCGTTTTGTTTATTGATTGTTGTGTATTTGGTGTAGTTTTAATAGGTAAAAGAAATACTAGTGTAGAGAACCTAACATTAATCTAACATAGAGGTAGACAAATAAAATATTTTTGGAGTAGTGTAGATGAATTATTGTTGTTCCTGTGCGTTGTGTGCCCCCTTTGAATTCTCCCTCTTCCCCTCCCACATAGTGGACATGGCTGTACTACTGAAAAATAAATAAAATGGAATGAGAATGTCTATTACTGTAGCTTTCTCCCGTGTATGACATACCTTAACTAGAGACATTTCCCCTTCTCCGTCCTCCCCTTTGGAATAATTGCGTGTGTATATACGGAATGATAAAAAAAATATTATATATGTATGTAAGAAAAACAAATCTATAGGAATGTGTGTATTTCCAAGGTGATAAATGTCTTTTTATGGTAGTTGGCCCTAACCTCAATTGACAAGTTTGGCGTAAGTTTCCTGTGTACATGTGTATGTTTTTCTTTTTAAATGTGTGTTCTACTGCGTAGTCGAATTTTTCTACTTTTGTGCTTCATACAATGCGTCACTTTTCAAGGCAATTTTTATTACTAGTTCTATGGTATTTCTTTTCTTTCAAAAACCTCCTCTACTAACACACTGACACAATGGAGCTCTCAGTGTGAATAGTACTAGTAGTAGTATTTTCAATGTTTTATTTTGGCTTTTTTTTTACCTTCGTCAATAAATCCATGTGTGTAAAAAAAAAAAATTTCACATGGAAAAGTCATTACACTCCGTCTTGCTTTTCGTTCACACACGTTTTTGTATGTGTATCATGCTCTTTTTTTCCCTTGGCTTTGTTCTGGACAGAATGATTGCCACAACCACTACAGTGTTTTGTAGTACTCCAAACGGTTTTGACAGCAGTGCGTGTTTTTGGGGCTTGTAAATTCTTTTCTGTATTTCTCTTTCTCCCCTGTTCTCTCTTTCTCTCTTTCTCACTTTCTCTCTTTGTCACTTTCTCTCTATTTCTCTCTCTCTTTAGCTTTTCAACTCTCTCCGAGTGGGAGGAGGAGTATTTTTGAGCAGACATATATGAAAGGGAGATTATTATACAAGTCTGAGGCAATTGGATCATTCTAGTAAAAAAAAAGAGTTTTTTTTGTGCTACTACTGCCATTGCTACAGTTTGTGGCTACTTTGTTTGTGGGACTTTGTTTTCCTTTTGAGGCCACTAAAATTCCATGTTACATGGAGCGAAAAACTTTATTTTTACCCTATTAATAACGCATTTACCACGGATGGATGTATTTGTTTTACTGTTGTGCCTCTCGGCATGTAAATATTTACATGATGTCAGGAACAGGAAGTTTTTGTAGTACACCATTCTTCCACTCTTTTTTACACTCTCTCGCGTTACTTTTGGAAAAGAAACTTTTTCAATAACACTTTTCCTCAGACTTGAATAATTAGGAAGAGAGATTATCTGCACTTTCTCTTGTATTACCACGCTTGGTATTTTTCTCCTTTTGGTAATTCCTTACCAATGCTTTTACCCTCATGGTTCTTTTTTTTTGCCAGTAAATAAATTTTTGACGGAATTTTGAATGAATCAAATTGGGATATTAGAATTCAAATAAATGAGCTTTTGTTTCTAGTTTGAATTTCAAATGTGAATATATCGAAGTATTCGTGAATATTAAAAAATCTCAAAATAAAGTACAGATTTTGTGGATATTGAACAGCTTTTGTGAACAATAAAAATGATAAAATTTAAGTGCCACTAAAAATGTTTTGCCTCAAGACATTCTAATCATAATTAAATCTCAAAAATTCGGTCAAATTCCGCTCCCTTGTGCTATTCACTTTTGTCTTGCTTTCACTGTCAATGTTGCCCATGAAGCTTCTTTTGGTCGTCCTGTCCTCACAAACTGGAAGCAGAAGTTGTTTTTAACACATTAGAAAATACGAAGACGCACTTTATACGTAACCCTTTCGGTAGGAACACGCACGTTGAGTACACTGTAACGAGGACCATTTTTTCTGTTTCACCCAAAAGATAAAATTATATTCTTTTTATTTATCCTCCTTTTCCCGTAGATATTTTGTGTACGTTTGGAACACGTATGGTTGGCGTTACTTGAATTCCTCCTCTTTCTCTCCTTATTTTATTTTTTCTCTGGATTTTCCCCCACTCGTTAAAGTTTTTTTTTTAATATTTGGGATGTGAATGGCATTTGGAAATGTGGCACACCCCATTTTAAGTATCCCTGGCTACAGATATGTATTGTTGCCAAATGTTCGTTCGTTCTTAAAAGAATTACTAATTTTTGCTATTTTGACCTCAAGATTGCTTTTCAACCATCTCTCTTTTTCCCTCCTGATTTTTGCTTCCAATTTTCTCTCTCATTGATCTTTGCACCTTCTCTCTCTCTCTCTCTCTCTTTCAAACTCTAATTACTGTCGAAATTCTCAGTAGCGTATGCTCTTTCTCTCACACTCTTTTTGACTTAAAAAAAATCTCTTTTATCCTTCTTCTTCTACTCTTCCAAGGTTGTTTGTAGGCTGAAAGAGAACGTAATTATTCCACCTTTAATATTTTGTTGCTCTCAAAAGCGAATACAAAAAAAAACTGAAGTAGTGTGTGAATTTTTGGTAGATATAAGACTATATTCTATAGACTATAATATTTATACGTATCTTATAATATGATTTCATTACCGGTAAATTTTGTAGTAGTGTTCATGCCGAATGCTCTTCTTCTATAACTTGTATTACTTTCTTCACCAACAGAACGCGCATCATCTCTCGCTATCTCTCTCTTTCTCTCTCTTTACAGTATTTTTTCTGATGAATGCACGCACCACAATAGTAGAGTCCTTCCTTGTTTTTGGATAAAGTAGAGGTTGTGAACCCACCAAAAACATAAAGGAAAGTTCACATGTTCCTATACACATTCTCTTGAAGCCACCTCCAAAAGTATACCTGAAAAAAAGAAAAGCGTAGTGTATAAATAGTATGTAAGTATTCTAATGTAGACATTATAACTCTTGACTCCTCAATTTTTACATAGAGTAACTGCGAATAAACAATAATCCACTTTCTTTTTTTGCTCTCCTATTTTCTATTTGCACAAAAAAAAAATATGTGGCTTAGAAAACAATGGGATATACATATGTAGCCGCCTTTTTATCTACCGCTATTATTTAGTTCCACCAAAAAAATATTATATACTATATGCATAAATATAATAGAAAACTTTTTTCTCTCACTCTCTACGGCTACCAAAATGTCCTTTTTAGACGCTGTAAAAAAAAGTTTCTTTCGTAGAAGCAGCAGCTGTGTACATGAAGAAATGAATGAATCTTTCACTTACTATTACAATTAGTGCCATAAGTTGAACTTGGTAAATGTTTTTTATTTAGTTTCCGTGCAAAATATTTTCACTCTCTCTTTTTCTCTCTTTCACTTTTTTCTGCTCTCACTATTAAAAATAAGATAAAGTTTTCCTTGGGAAATGTTTGTAATACTATGATGAATGCTGTAGAAATAATAATTTAGGTACGAACACCAAATACATCCAAATATGCTTTCCATGCAAATGAGTATGTGTAAGGTTGGGAATTACTTTTATTAGATACTTAATATCACATGCAAAGTTTCTTTTTTTGGCATTTACAATAATATATAGTTGACAGATCCAAAATAGAGAGTAATATGACAAAAAGTTTTTTTTACTCTTTTATTATTATTATTATTACTTTACCTATTACAAGACCCTCTTTCCTTTCTGCCCCCTGGTTGGAAAAGAAAAGAGGGGATTTTCTACACGTTAAACAATGCTAAATGGTCACGCCACTGTAGATAATGACAAATGACTGAAAGTAATATTTGTAGTTGGAAAATTATTATTAATATTACCACCAAGAATTGTTTTCTTCTGATTTCTTCTTCTTCCATTTAACCCCATTTTGTTGTCCACAAAACATTTTTTTGAGGCGAAAAAAAAAACAACAAAACTTTGCATTTGTTTTATTTTCCTTTGTCTCGACATATCTTCGTCGGTAATCTCTCTAATCAGTTTTCTCTTCTCTCTCTCTGTTTATTTTTACCCCTTTTTAACCAAGTTCTAGTACCAACCTTTCTTGTGCACGACTCTTGCTCAAGCTCGACTTTTCCCCCCGCACAAAAGAATAATAGGTTCCTTTCTTCCCATAATTTTTTTCTCTATGCATTTTATCTCTCACTCATTCACGTTCATAAAACTTTCTCTCCAAAAGTTACAAATACAATATACAAGTTTTCTTGTTTTTTTGTTTTTTGAAATTGTTTTCCCCTCATCATTTCTTGGGGTATTTATTTCCAAACTTTTTTTTTTGTACCGTAAAAGGTCAGTTATTAAAAGAAACTATAGTAGTAACCTTCCACAATACATTTTCTCCTTGAGAATTCCTCACTACAAATCTCTCTCCCTTCAGATGTGAACCCAAAAATCTTGGGGTTACTACTACTACTTTTGACATTGAAAATGAGCAAGAAAAAAATAGGCGACTTTGAATTTTTTTTATTAAAAAAAGTATACAAAAGGTTGAAGGTTAAAATGGTAAAAAAAGGTACCAGGTAAAAGGCGCGGGTATATATTTGACTAACGGTACAATGACCAGTACAATGACCAATAGGGGCAGCGTTAAAGGTGGTAATTTCTCTCTTGTGGGATGGAGGGAAAAAAAGTGTAAAGTTAATTGTCCCTTCCCCTTTCACCACTACTACTACTACTTCTACTACTACTACTAGCCCTTCTATAACATCTTCTAAAATATCCCCTCAACTGCATCTACTACTACTACTTTCTTCAACGAACAAAATCAACGATCTAAAGGAAAAAAGTGATTTAGCTCTCGTGTTATAGGAAGTGCAAGATCAAATGATTTTTTTTCTCTTATCATTTCCCCCCTTAAATTTACGGGCTTAATTTTTCCTTCGTACTAAAAAAAATGACTGATTGAATTGTTTAATTTGAATAATTTAATTTGAATAGTTTAATTTGAATAGTTTAATTTGAATCATTGAATTTGAATTGTTTGTCTTCATAGATTTATTCATAAAAAAAAAAAGAGCTGACAGGGGTAAAAAAAAAAAGCTGAGAAAATAGGATTTAGAAATTTGCTTTTATCATTTCCTTTTATCGTTTCCTTTATCATTTGTTGGGTTTAAAAAAAAGTGTAAAATCTTAGGCTAATAGAAATTGAGTTGAAATTATGGAATTTTTTAATTTGTTTGTTGATTCTATTTACTTTTTGAAATATATTTATATATGTCGATGTCTATATGGTAGTTATCTCTGTGTCCGTGATTTGTTTTTGTGTTGAATGGTCATCTTTTTTCAACAGTGATTTTTGGTGTACATCTTTGTGGGTTTCTTTTGTCTCTTTCTTTTTCTTGTCCTCTCGTCCCGGTGGCTCATCGTTTAGGTGGTGGCAGTGGTATCGATTCTTTTTATAGTCATGTCCACGATAGCGCTAACACTAAATACAATTCCAGACTTGATGGAGTACCAGTGTTTGAGTGATAATCTATCAATCTGTGACCCCCAGAACCGAACTGAGAGGATGGGGACGGTATTGCCCGGGTTAAATATTTCCAGTCCCCATGATGACATGATTCAAGTGGAGAATCATTATTTGGCCTTAGTGGAGGAGGTGTGCATCACGTGGTTCACCCTGGAGTACGTGCTCCGTCTCGCTGCCTCCCCCAATAAGTGTAAATTCTTGCAGGGCGGTCTCAACAATATTGACTTACTCGCCATCCTCCCCTACTACATCTCCCTCTTCCTCCTGGAGTCGAAGAAGGTTCATGGGGGAGCTTCGGATCAATTTGCTGACGTCCGTCGTATTGTCCAAGTATTCCGAATCATGAGGATTTTAAGGATTTTTAAATTGGCTCGACATTCCACGGGACTCCAAAGCTTGGGTTTCACCCTAAGGAATTCGTACAAAGAATTGGGTCTCCTCATGCTCTTCCTAGCCATGGGAGTCCTCATCTTCTCCTCCTTGGCATATTTTGCTGAGAGGGAGGAGAACCCCCAACAATTCTCCAGCATTCCAGTGACATTTTGGTGGGCTGTGATCACGATGACGACGGTGGGCTACGGTGACATGTACCCTTCCACCCCCATAGGGAAAGTGATAGGAAGTGTTTGTTGTGTATGCGGGGTTCTGGTCATTGCACTGCCTATTCCCATCATTGTCAACAATTTTGCTGAGTTTTACAAGAATCAGATGCGGAGGGAGAAGGCCCTCAAGAGGAGGGAGGCGCTCGAGCGGGCGAAGCGAGAGGGCTCCATTGTCTCATTCCGTCATGTCAACCTTCGCGATGCCTTCGCCAAAAGTATGGACCTGATCGATGTCATTGTCGATACAGGCGAGTGGGTCAATGTTATCTTTCACCACAAAATAAATCATTTCTCTCTCTCTCTCTATCTTGTTACTTCACAGAGTTTTGCCTGTGTCACTCTCTATCTCTCTCTAAAATTATGTATATAAATTATATGATAATCTTATATTATATATCTCTTTTAATCAAGTTAATAATACCATTAACAGTCATTCGTCAATTTTTTTCTCTTCTCCAATACAATTAACCACGGGAAAAAATAATTAAGGAAAAGCAAAGGGACAAATATTTCGACTTTCTCTATAACGGACTCCCTTATTAGGATTTTTTTCTATTAAAGACTCCCGTATCATATTTTTCTCTATTAAAGACGCCTGTATAATATTTTTTCTATTAAATATTCCCATATAATGTTTCTTAACAGGCTTTCTTATAACGGTTTTTCTATAATAGACTTCTGTAAAGTGTTTTTAATAAGGGCTTCCTTATAATGGACTTTCTTATAATAGTTTTTCTTCATAACGAACTTTTGTATAATTGGTTTTTTGTAGAACGGCCTTCTTTATAACGGTGTTTTGTCTATGGTGGATTTCGTTATAACGGTGGGGAGGGGGGAAGTTATCCAATGAAAACATTTCTCCGACGGTTACCACAGATATTTCTGTTCTCTATAATGTTTTTTTCTCTCGGAGATGTCCTAATTGATGGGTAGTCGTTATAGAGAGAGTCGACTGTAGTAGAAAAGGTACAAAATATTAGGGTTTAAACTATGAAATTAAAAATCTAACTAGCATCTTCTAACAATTAAGAGACTGGAAGAATTACTTTTAAATAAATACATTTTTACCAATTCCCTTTTTATTTTTGGACCACCGAAATATCCTTCCAATTAGGAGGAAATCTCACCAAAATGAATTTTTTTTCTGGTAATCAATACTAATATCCCACATGGAAAATCATGGAGCTCTTATACTTTCAAAAGACACAATATATTAATAATATTCAGGATTTTTTGAGGGCTTTTTGTTTAGAAAAAATATTCACAGAACAAAAAAAAAGAATATGGAAACTACAAATCATTTTTTGCATTTCAATTTACATTGCCATCGCCATTTAAAAAAAAAGGAACAATCATTTCCTATATCAAACTCGCTAAAAAATATTTATTTCACTTTTTTAAATTTTGAATCTCTTTCTCATTAGAATTTCTATTTAGAATCTTCTCTCTTTAGTATATTTAAAGATCGTCTCTCTTGATAATTCTCTTTGCTCATTATTGTTTACCTTTGACACATTTCTACACTTTTTGATCAAATTCACTGCGATCGCACCTCATTACTGCTCTCATTTCCAGAAGTAATTAATTTGTTTTTTAAATGGTTTGTAAGATTCTCGTGATTCACTTAGCACACTTCACTGTATAAATCTTGTGTTGATGTTTGGTTTGGTTTTTAATTAATACGTTTCCTGTTTTAAACTAAATTTTGTCCTTTTGAATTTTCTATTAACTTCGTGTTGTCACATAAATAACGGGGAAGCAAATCAGATCAAGTTCAAATTAAGTTCAGTTACTTTTCTATTAGAATATGTGCAGTCTACAATGTATTCAAAGTCTTACCATTAAATTTGAAATTTAATACAGAATATATAAATCGAATTTGCCAAATAAATATTGAAGTATATAAAAAAAAGTGTGCACAAAAATTAATCCGGTAATTCATGCCGGTTTGTGCCCCTCCAAAACGCTCCAAGTCTCATTTTTTCTTACTTTAATCCGGTTTGCTTCTCTAACCAGACACGTTTAAACATATTAAAAATCCTTTTATACAACAAAGGACTGTATTCTTGTTTTTTTACATAAAATGTATTCACCAAAATTCTTGTTTTTGTGTATCTATACATATAAACAAAAAACCTACGAAACAGTCAGAAAACATACAACCATAAAAGACAACAGTTAAATGCAGTTCTCATAGCCCATTAGTTCTTACAAAAACCAAAAATTACAAAAAAAACGATTCCGAAGAATACACGAGCAATCTGAGAATATAAAATATGCATGAAGAACACGAATTATAATGAATCACAGTTTCCAGAAAAATAAATATCGAATAGGGGAAAACAAGTTTTTTATAAAAATGATTGACTTTGAACAATATGTGTTAGGAAAAATTTTTAAATGATTTTTTTTCGAAATTACCAATCTTTACTATCGCATCTTATTCTAATGGTTTTGAATGCAAATATACTCTTTTTAATTAATTGCCGATTATTATTATTGTTATTTCTCCTAATTGCCGATGTGTGGCCGAGGTAAGCGAAGAACTTACAATTTTTTGCTACTACAACATCTATACGTGTCGCGTTATTTGTCCCGTGGTGAAAATTCGTATGATCTCTTTTATCCTCAAGGGGAAAAATATAACTTCCAGTCCCATAATATAAAAATTATGGAAAAAAATTGATTTTTGTTAGGAAAAGAAGAGAAAAAAAAAGAATTGAGTCCATGAGAAATGTTTGAAGGGGTTTTAATTGAGAGATTAAAATTAAAGACTTCCAATATGGGAAAATGTCTACGGTTACATGGAGAAATGTCTGTTCTTATAAGAAGACATTTCTCTCATTTTTTACCTGGTAAAATGTCTCATGACTTTCTAAACGGGAAATTTTCTCGTATGACAATGTATGGTGAGCCTTAAATGGCAATCTATATGATGGTATACCTTATATGGCATTCTATAAGGTGGTATATGACATATACAACGAAATTCCTTATACAGTATTTTTATGTAATAACATGTCTAATATGACATTCTATATGGTGAAAGGCCTCTAATGACGTATACAATGATATGCCTTATAATACTTTATTTGTAATGAGATGTTTTAAATCCATATGATAAAATGTGTGGCGTTCTATATCAAAATTTTGTATATGTATGTATTTGTGTAACATGAAATATCTGGTTCACATTCCCCTACAAAGGAATGTTTACATACAAGCCTTCCGATGTGAAACTTTTAGGTAAAGGTAATACAAGATAAAAATATATAGTGTAAAACTACTATCAATAGATATGGATATGGATATATCCAAAAAAATTGGAGGATGCGGAAGGTAAAGAAAGCAATTTAAAGTAAATATTAGAAGGATGCAAAAGGCGGTGTGTGTGGAAAGGGCGAAATTGATTTTCCCCTGCATGCTTGTGTATACATGTAATATCTGGATGAAGTTGGTTGAAATTTAATATTAATTACGACTTGGCACAAGAAGAAATTCCGGAATATTTACGGGCTCTCGTTGGTTCTTTTTTTTGTGGGTTGAGTCTATGGTAATATTTTCCGGGAAATTCTCATGGCCTTTTCTCCCTCTCTCTCTCTCAATCATTCCCGGGCTGTCTCTAGGAAGAAATAATGACTGGAAAGGGAGTCGGACGTACCTATGTGGAGGAAGAAAGAGATGAGGCTCTCTGCTCTCATTATCTTCTTATAATAGACTTCCAGCCAAAATGAAGAATTAAATTGTTGGTTCAAAAGTGTATATACATATGTATACATATGTACACGTGAATGTGCATGTAAATATGCATGTAGAAGTCTACACGCTCTTATATATACGAGGTTATTATTGTGGCGCGCAGGAGTGGTTTTTCTATGGGAGGAAAACCTCTCCAATGTAATATTTCCTCTTTTTTTGGAAAATAATTATTCCATGGAAAACAAATGAAAAGCTTAATGAGAGGAATAGAATCTATCTAATTTCCTTTCGTCTTTCCCTTGCCAAAAGACCTCACCTTATGGAAGTACGCGGTGAGAGGGAAAATTATTGCGAGAACTCCATCTTTCCACTGTCTCTCTCTTTCGCCGCAGAAAAATAGTCAAAATAAACTTTGATTTTCTCATCTTTCATTCTATAAAGGTAAAATTCATACTATTTCTCCTATCCTTGGTCTGGCTCGCATTTCTCTTGCATTGTCTCTTAATATTCCTTTTCTTTTTCATCTTTCCAGGTCATTCGGCACTTTCTCCGTGCTTTCACCTTCCATTTTCTCCATGTTTTAACCTTCCACTTTCTCCGTGTTTTCAATTTCAACTTTCTCCATGATTTTACCTTCCACTTTCTCTTTATTTTCAATTTCAACTTTCTCCATGAGTTTACCTTCCACCTTCTCTTTATTTTCAATTTCAACTTTCTCCATGATTTTACCTTCCACTTTCTCTTTATTTTCTATTTCAGCTTTCTCCGTGCTGTCACCTTCCAATCACTCTCTTGCGCATCTTCGTCTGATGGGATTATTCTCTGCTTTCTCCCGTCTAAACTGACAGCATCTCCTTACTTTCTCTCTTCGTAATAATTAATGTGCTCTTTATTTTTCTCCTTTTTCTCTGTGCAGAATGAACTTCTATCCTCTTCCGTTTCGCCTCCTGAACTTTCTATTTTCTCCTTCATCCTTCCCTTTCTCCCTTTGCTCCACTCCCACAGCTGCATCAATTTATCCCTGCCTTTCTCCTTCACATCCCCGCTAAAGAAAATTTGTCAAAGAGCAAGTCAGAATTCATGGAGACATTTCCTGTGAGAAAAGGGGAAATTTCCTTGTGAAATTCTTTCCTGTAACATTTTGGGGAGGAAACCCATTTGCTAGAAGTAGAACTACTCTCCATCCTGTAATGTATACGTATTTTGGTATACACTATATTTATATACATATTACTTTCCTCATAATAATTTTTTCCTCCGTCTTCATCATTATTGGAAATTTCCTTCATCCGCAAGAGGATATTTATTACACTTAATAATACGTCCTCGTGGAATTATTGACAGTGCCGTGTCTTTGAGGAGGAAACACGGCCTTCATTAAAATGTCACTTCTTTGCCTGTGTGTGACAGTTTTGGTAATACATTACAGAGGTTATACATATATGAGGCTTTGGTTCCCTCTCTTTTGTATTTATTTTTTCTCTGTCCACAACATAGAAAATGGGAGGTAGGCACAGCTGCGTCGACTTTATAGGGGCACTTTCACATGCATGTTTGCACATGCATGCATACATATACATACATACATCTCGACGTGACAAAATTTTTCCTCCTATTATTAATAAAGTGTGTAATGATATTAATAATAATACCTTTGGAAGTAGACCATTTCCCACCAACTTTCCTATCCTGCCTCGTGTATGTATGTATTTGCCTATGCATGGACATATGTATATACATAATGTCTTTGCCCAGATGCAGAGCTTCCCTCTGTATATTTATCAAAAGTACTTATGGCACTGAGCGACACCTCACTCACTCCCGTCCTACGGGCTTTCCCGTATGTTTTTGAATTCATTAATTATCCCCGGTGGGTAAGCTAGGACCCAAGTGGCACGCCCTTTCTCCCTGTCTCCCTCTCTGTCTTCTTTTCTCTGCCGCCCTCTCTCTCTCCCTCTCTGTCTCTCTCTCTGTCTCCCTCTCTCTGTCTCCCTCTCTCTCTCCCTCTCTGTCTTTATTATCGCTCTCTCAGCATTGCTGTTTCTCCTTTAATTTCTCTCTAAATTTCTATTTCGCTCCCAATCTCTGTCTCTCTCATTGCACCTACCTCCGTGGTCCTGTCTTTCAACCTCTCGCTTTCTGTTTCGGTATTCTCGTCACTTCCTTTTTCCCTCAGTTTCTCTCTCTCTCTCCTTGTCTCCCTCACTTTCTCTCTCTCCTCGTCTCCCTCAGTTTTCGTCCTTCTTACATCTCCCGCTGTTTTGCTCTCTCCCTCTCCTTTTTCTCCTCAGTTCATCTCTCTCCTTGTTTCCTCAGTTTTGCTCTCTCTCCTTTCTCTCTTCGTATTTCGTCAGTTTTACTTTCACTCACCTTTTTTCTTCAGTTTTTCTTGAGAAAAATGTCTCCCTCGACATTTGTCTCTGCTGTTTCGTTCCCTGTTCCTTTCTTTATAATTTTCCTCCTCTTTCACTTTCTCTCGCTCCGTATCAATCTTCCTTCCTTTTTCTGTTTTTTTACCTTTCTCTCGCCGTATTCTTCTGTCTTCATTTTTCTCCGTTTCTCTTTGTCTTTTCTGTCCCTTTTCTTTCTCAAGTTATGTATCCCCCTCTGTCTCTCTCTTTCTGTATCCTTATTTTTCTTTAAATCCCTGTATCCCTCGTTTTTCGATTTCCGTATCCCTTTCCCTTCTTTGTCTGGGCGTTCCTCGCGCTCTTTATCTCTCTCTGCATCTCTCTCTTTATCTTACTATCTCTCTGTATTCATTTCTCTTCCTCTCTCTCTGTATTCATTTCTCTACCTGCCTCTCTGTATCCCTTTCTCCTTCTGTCTCTCTGTATGCTCTCTCTTCCTCTCTCATCTGATTCTCTCTCTCTTTCTCTCCCTGAAGCCCTCTCTCAGTCTCAATCTTCTGTATATATTCTTTCACCTCTGCCTCCCACTTTCTGCCGCCCCTGATGGCTCTGACACCTGAGGTTTCATTTTCCCCCGTGCCTATACTTTAAGCCTGCAAGGATATCCAGGAGCACGAAAGAGTTCCGTAATTTCCTGTTCTCCTCCTCGCCTCACACGCACAAGCTAAATTGGAAATTTGCTAATTCAACCAGATGTTTTCCCTACAGTTTGCTGTAGACCGCGTAATTCGCCTCTTTTGAAGTTGTTTTGAACGTGTCATAGTAAATGAAAGTATTTAAGAACCTAAACGAGACTTGATTCCTATAGCAATTCCTTTGAAGGTTTCCCTTAAAAATCCCGCAATCAGAAATTGCATAGCTACGAAACTTTCTGGAGGTAACTAATTTGGCTCCTGCTCCTGGGTGACTCATGTTATTGAATGACCCCAAAAATGTGGTGTAACGTGCCCCCAAAAATAATTATTCATGACAGTTGACAAGTGTGTGTATGATATGGGATTGGTGGGAAAGGAGTTTAAAAAAATGGATGATGGATGATTTTCATGGAGAAATTACATATGTGGAAGGAAATGAACTATTCCCGGCCGAGGGCGGGCTTCCTATGTGGTTGACTCCATACCTTTTGACCTTCATTCCGGCTCTTGTATAAAAAGCTGGAGTGAATTTTTTTTTTTGTGGATATTGGCACGTACTCATGTTATTCTTCTCCGTCGGGAAAAAATGTATGGTTATGAGACGGATTTTATTCCATATTTAACAGGCCTGAAAAAAAACATCCCAGAGAGTCTCAAGGGTAGTATGAAAGAGAAATTTTCAGGAGGGAAATCCATGCATATTATTTCCTTTCTATTGTAGTCAGCCCACCCACCATCAACTTGAGTATTTTCGGCACGTTCCTAGCCAAAGCCACCTCTCACACACACCCGGGCAATAGGTCTCCGAGACTACTAATATATACATATATATATACATATTTATGTAGACATTTACCTATATATGGATAGATATAACAATCAAAGGAATGTGGAAGGAGTCTCTCGTGCTGACGGTCTAATCATTGTAACAATTTCCTCAAAATTTCACTTCATTAGCAATTGTGAAGGAAGGAACACGTGTGGGGGGCTCTCTCTCTCTCTTTCTCTCTCTCTCTCTCTCTCTATGGGATTGGATGCTTTAATAGGGAATGTCCATGTATGGGTACATATCCAAGGGGAAAGGTGTATTTATGTAAGTCCATGTAGACACAATGCAGTCCTTTAGGAAATTAAGTACATGTAATAGTAGTTGAACCTCATCCTCCTCCTCCCTATCAGGACTTAATGTAGTGTGTAGTGCAAGGGAACCTCATATATAATAGTGGCCTCATTGTTTCCCTTCAACGTTTTGACACAAATATCTCCTCCTCCTCCTTCTCGTCCTCCTCCACCTCCCCTTCAGAAAATGCTATTAATACTACAGTGCTTACTACTTGTACTACTTTCACCACCGCTCCTCTGGCTCCAACTGCTATTAGTACAAACAATTATTTATGAAGGTACAATATCAACAACAAAAACTCTTTGTATTCACCCGCCAGCTCTTCCGTTTTCTCTCTCTCTCTCTCTCCCTCACTCACTTTCTCTCTGGCTTTCTCTCTCCCGCCCTCCCCGTCTTTCTTCGAAGGAATTATTTATGTGGGGGAGGAAATATATAACCTACGCACAAATACTATTACGAGGAGGGTTTCCACAATTGCAATTTCTCTCCAGAATTGGGCATTCTTCTGTACAATTTGACTCCATTCCCGCCTCGACTCTTCTTCCCACTGGCTTTTGTATTGGTCTCACCTACGTCTGTTTCTTGGCCTTTCTCTCTCTCTCTTATATTTTCTCTTTTGTACTCATTACCCTTGCTCTACACGTGTTTTCTATTTCCAATTTTACTATTTTTTCGTTAACTTTCTCTTTATTTTTGTAGCTTTCCTTTCTTGAACTTTCCCTTTATTTTTTTTAGCTTTCTTTTCTTGAACTTTTTTCGTTTATTTCTTCTTTCCCTTCTTTCTTTTTATTTATTTTATTTTCCTTTTCCTACTTTGATCCTATTTTTCTTTAAATCTCCCTTTCTTTAACTTTCCATTTCACCTGTAATTGCTTCTGTTTGTACGTTTTTCTTTTAATCCTCTCTTTATTTGTGTTCCACGAAAATTTTCTCTTTCTTTAACATTCTATTTGATCTTATTTCCCCTTCTTTTACTTGTCATCTCCTTTATTTCTCTTTTTTTTTAACTTTCTCTTTTGTTTTGTATCCATATCTGGTTATTTCCTTTATTTATCTATAACTTTCTATTATATTTTATTATCTTTCCTTTAAATTTCTATCATTTTCTTTTATTTCCCTTTTTTAACATTTTATTCTATTTGTTGAACTTTATGTCTCCCATAATTTTATTTCGCCCATCTTGTATTTCTCTTCTGAATTTCCATTTCTTGTACTTAAATTTTCCTTCTAAATTTCTCTTTCTTGGACTTTAATTTTCCTTCTAAATTTCAATTTCTTGGACATAAATTTTCCCCATTAATTTTCCTTTCTTCACGTCCTTGTGTCTCACAAGATAGTTTCGGATTCTTCTATGCTTCTCCCCATTCACCCTCGCCCGTCTCTTAAAGATTTTCTGCCTTTCATAGTTTCTTCTATCTCCCATTTGTCTTCCCTCCCTTTATCGCATTCTATTACGATCATTCTTTCCTTTGTTCCTTGTCTCTGTCTCTTCCCCAAAGTGTAATTATAATACCACCCATTAATGTCAAGTAAGAATTCATTTACTAGTGCCGGGACATTCCTATAGAGACAAAGCATTTGACCCAGCTTCAGAACCTCTCTCTCCTCTCTCTCCTCTCTCTCCTCTCTCTCCTCTCTCTCCTAGATCGG
>JAQGBT010000228.1:0-65550 GCA_034698585.1 Disparrhopalites patrizii
GAGAAAAGAGACGATAAGAAAATATTCAAGGGGAAAAGAAACAATAAGGAAATATTAAAGGAGAAAAGAGACGATAAGAAAATATTCAAGGGGAAAAGAAACAATAAGGAAATATTAAAGGAGAAAAGAGACGATAAAGAAATTAAAGGGGAAAATAGACGATAAGGAAATTAAAGGGGAAAAGTGACGATAAGGAAATATTATAGTAGAAAAGAGACGATAAGGAAATTAAAGGGGAAAATTGAAGATCAAGAAAACCAAGAAAACATAGAATAAAGGAAGTGGAAAGAAAAAGAAACGCCAAAGGCAACAGAAGAAGAGAGACGATAACGGAAACAGAAGGAAAAAGCAACAAAAGAGCTGGAAACGAAACGATACAAAAAAGAAAGAAGAAAACGAGACATCGAAACAAGAGAGAAAGTGAGGAGGCAATAAAAAACGAAAGGAGTAAACCTAAACGCAACGACACAACCAAAGAAAGAAAAACGAAGAGGAACAGAGACGGCACGGGAAGCAGAGAGAGTGAAAGAGATGAGAACTGATAACGGATACGGAGATGAAATGACTAAAACCGAGAAAAAACGATACTAGAAAATAAAGTGGTAGGACACATACCTAAGCAACGAGAAGGAAGAAATTGGAAAAATCAGTTGGTGTAGTTAGATTTCAGCTCCAGCGTGGGTTGGTCAAATATGGTTCTTAAGCCACGACATGCACATTTTCAAAGTTTGGTGTGGAGCCAGCACATTCCTGAGCCATTGTTCCCATGCTTGGAGGGAAAACAAAGGCTTTGTTAAGCTAATGGTTAGAACTCTACTATTTACCTACCGAGTTATTTACAAAGACAATGGACGGAGTGACAATTCCCAAGGACGGAGTGAGAATTAATATTTAGAAAAGATCCATGAAATAGCCGAAGTTCTACCTTATGACAAAATGCCTCCTTAATTACGCCGTATATCTTTACCTACAATTTGACTTCACACGGTAAACACCGAGAGCAATAGAGGGATACGATCTGGTAAACAATTGCAGTGAACTAACATGTCTATAGGTTTACTCTGCATCAAGATCCGACCGTATCTCTTATTCCTCCACAGCCCCAATCCTTCCTTGGAGCTCCATCTCTCTGAATCAAATTCAATCATTCCAGATTGCATTATCCACGAATATTCCAAAAATCGTTTAGGTGTTCGTCTCCCCTGCAATTTGGCCGTCTTTGTTCTCGATCCGCCTAGAACTCGGCTTGCGAATGAATTTTATTTTTTCCCTGTTTTCCCATTCGTTGTTAGCACAGGTGTGAGATTCGAAAAAAGTAGAGGCACATCCAACAATATGACTGAACCACATACATCTGCCATTTCTTTGCTCCTGCGATTTTCCCGTGGAAGTTGGTTCAAAATGTGTGGAGAAAACATCAGAAAGCGGGAGAAAGAGAGAGCAAAAGAATTTGATGCATCTTTGAAAGCAAGATTATAAAGAAAAATTATTCATTCATCAGACGCTCTCAGGCGGGCTTGTTTGATGAAGAACTTCTGATTTTCTCAAGCTGTTCCAGGCAAGCCTTAATATGAAAAGAATGATTAGTTTTTGTAATCACTCAAAGCAAGTGCCCGGGCTGAATCACGCAACACCTACCCGCTTGCAATACAAGGTGGAAATTAGACCTATGTATGTGTATACATATTGCGAACTATAAATTGGGCCTGGATGCACGTACGGGCACCTCCCCGTCGAAATTTCTTTGAGTACGTTATTTAGCTCTCACAAGAGCCTTTGAACCCACGCTCGCCAATCTTCCATATCCTTGTACTATATGTACGTATGCAATAATAATGATGGTAATTTCATTATTAACCGCAGACGTTCCGTGGGCAACAACAGGTCGGGATTGTCTATGCCTACGGAATATGTGTTTACTCTCATCTACAATTCCTCAAGCAAAATTACAGGTGTGTGAAGTCACAAAATGAAACATAATTTATTTTCGTTAAGAATGAGATGCTATCGCTTTTGCGGTCCCAGTACTGCCTCCTGAGCGTCCCTCTTTCCTTCCTTGTACCTTTCTCTTTCCAACTTCCTTTTCTTTTTGTTTATGCTTAATGCATGGACATGCTTTTTATGGATTTTTATGGATTTTATGGATATTCATGGATTTTATGTAATTAAATCTTTTCCAATTTCAGCTTACTCCCATTTTATTCATTTTACTTTTATCCTGATTATACCTTTCAGCTTTGTCTCTTTTTCAATTACATTTCTCACTCATTTGCATTTGTAGCTTACACTATTTCTCTATTTCTCTATTTCAGCTTACAATTTTTCTAATCTTCCAAACTATTTTTCCCTCTTCTCCAGTTTTTTCTTATTTATCTTTTTGAGCCTTCTCTACTCTATCGTTTACCTATTTGAGCTTTCTCTCTTTTTTGTTTTTGAGATTTCTCTCTCTTTCATCTACTTGAGCTTTCTCATTTATCCTTTTGAGTTTTATCTCTCTTTCATCTACTTGAGCTTTCTCTTTTATCCTTTTGAGTTTTATCTACTCTATTGCTTATCTATTTGAGCTTTCTCTCTTGTTTCTATTGGAGCCTTCTTTTATTTAGGTTTTTGAGATTTCTCTCTCTTTCATCCATTTGAGCGTTCTCTCTCTCTTTTATCTTTTTGAGCTTTCTCTCTCTTGTATCTTTTTGAGCTTTCTCTTTAATTTAACATTTTGAAACTTCTTTTATAATTTGGAAGTTCTTTTCTTATTTTGAGATTTCTTTTCCTGTAAAATTTTGAGTCCGTTTCCTTAATTTTGAGATTTCTCTTATAATGTTGAGTTTTCTCCTACATTTTTGAGCTATGCCTTATCATTTTCACCTTTCCTTCTTTCACGACTATGAGCTTCTCCTTGCTTTATAATTTTTATTTTTCTCCGTTTTCGTGTTTGCTCTCTAATTTGGAGCTTTCTATCTCCATCTCGATTTTCCCGGTTTCTTCCTCCTTCCCGACGTATCTCTCTTCTATGGTTTTTATTTCCTTCCGCTTGATATTTCTTTCTTTGTTTTCTCTCTTTCTATATCATTATTTTCTTTGTGTTTATTCTCTCTCTTTTCGCTTATTGATTTGTTCTTGTTTCTCTTCTTTTGCTGCTTTCTTTTACATATCTTTCCCGCTTATATCTCCCTTCAATTGGTCTCCGTGTCTAGCCGCCATTTCCTCTCTCTTATTATACTATCACTCACTCACTTCTTTCTCTCTCTTAATAACTGAAAGTCTGCACATGAGTATATTACCTGGAATCAAGTAAATTATGGAGTGAATTCAATCTTTGTGGAAGGAATACATAGCAGGTGATTTGCCTCCTTGCCACTGTCATCATCCTTGTTGGTCTATATTTTGGTAGTAAAACAAGAAAGCCGGAGCTTTTTCTCTTTATTCCAGGAGAGTGCCGAGTTTTCACTGAAATAAACTGGTAGGGGATAGTAAGATAGGAAGGAAAATAAACCTCCATAATGTGTCTGATGGGTCTTGATGGGGAATGGGAAGAAGCCAGTGTTATGCGTTCAAAAACAGTACAAAATCTCCCCAGGGAGCGATACGATTAATGCACTCTGTCATTTCCACATATCTTTGCCCACCAGACAAACTTAATCAATGCAGTCTTCACAAGGCAAAAGGAGAGCTGTAGCCAAAAAGTCCCTTTCATGTTATTTTCCCTCGTTTTTCGATTTCTCTCGTCTCCTTCTCCAAACATTCCTTTGTATTTCCATCCTCGCATTTTTCCCTCTGTTACTTTTCTCTTTAACTTTCTCCATTTCTTTTACTGCATCTGTGCTTTTCTCCCTTGCAATTTCCTCCATTTTTTTCTCCCTAGCTTTCCACTTTTGTTTTCGCTTTTTCCTTTGCTTTTACTTCTTTTGCGCCTTCGTCTGATTTTCTCTACCAATATTTCTCTCTTACTTTCCTCCACTTACCATTTTGATTTGTCCATCCAAAACTAAAGGGAGTCTCCAATTTTTCCTCATTAAACATGCTTAAATAAGAAGTGAGCATGTTCCAGTCTGTCTTTCACATTCACCCTCCATGTCTTTCTTGGTGATGGCGTGCTGAGAAGATTAAGTACACAGGATGTAACGCCCATAGGTATGTTATTCAGAAATCTCTCTATATTTTAAGGCAAAATTGCCTCGTAAAGGGATGAAAACATTCATTAGTCAATCAGTGGAGGAATCAGTGATAAGAAAGGGCGTAATCACTTCTGTTCGTCTACTAAAAACAATGTCATCAGGATAGTCTGTATAATATCACTTTTTTTTCTTCGGAGTTGCCTACACATTAAAACAAATGATTTTGTTTTCGGGTCTTGCCTAATCAGAAGTTATGTGACGTTTAATAAAAATGTTGGTCGTGATTTTTGACATTATTTTTAGTATGTCCAACTTTTATTTAATGGATTTTTAGGTTGCACGGGGGTAGTAATAACAAAATAAAAAGCCTGAAAACCTGAAAGAACTACGATTATTCAATGCTATTTAATTTATGCTGTATTTAATTAATTAGCAATACTGCAAAAGCCGGTGCTTAAATATTTTATATAATTATGAGAATACGGAAATGTGTTCTTTGAATGAAAGAGTCAATGAGTAAGAAATGAATTATCATTTATGTAGCTGAAATGGTGAAAATGTGTAGGGTGCGTCGGGTAAATGTTCTTGATTTCAACTTCAAGATAATTCGGAGTACTCAGAAGGCAATAATCAATTTATCTAATTACGTTCACTACAATGGATCTTCCCGAATTTAAGCTATCATTATTGTTTCTATTGTTTATCATATTATGATTTTGGGGAAGGAGCAATTCCAAAAGACTAAGACAAAAGGCTTGGAGGGCCATTATTATTCTTTTGTTTAGTGACAATAATTAGTGACATTTATTCACGCTTCCTTATAAGGCGAATCTGTCATTTATTGATGGGTTTCTTTGTGCGAGTAATGGGTTCCTTTTTATTTATTACATGAATACCTATTTGTATCTCCTATACATAAGCACGTCGAAGAAAAAACCACCTGTATTATGTGTTAGTTAGATGTTAGATATGCATAAATGATGACATTTTGCCATCGAAAGAATGTCCGTACATAGATCGTATCCGTTT
The DNA here is from genome assembly GCA_034698585.1 of Disparrhopalites patrizii. NCBI lineage: Eukaryota > Metazoa > Arthropoda > Collembola > Symphypleona > Sminthuridae > Disparrhopalites > Disparrhopalites patrizii. The sequence goes on from JAQGBT010000228.1 coordinate 5,142, forward strand.
CGGAACAAAATGGAGCCAAAGGGTGAGAAAATTACATGCCAGGCTGTGCCATAACTTCTCTCTAAAGCGTCCCTTATTTTTTTCAAACTAGCTGTAGACGACAGTTCTGTTAAAAATGAGTAGAACCCAATTTTCCGGGGGGAAAATCTTCGGAATTTCGAGTTTTTTAAGAAGCCATCCAATACACAACAAAATCCGGGAAGTAGATATCTGTATAAGATTTCATTTAAATTAATTGTATGTACATATATATATATATGTATACATTTTTTTAATATGATTTATTTTAGTATTTTCCATGTTATTAATTGATTTGCAGGCGAAAATTATTTATAATTGTAATTTAACTCTTTGAAAAAACCACATTACAACTATTGATTTTGCTTAATTTCTTTAAATTAAATTTTTAAATTCCTTTAAAATGCTAAATTGTATTGTACTACACAAAATTGATTTAAAATCGTCCTTTTTGTAAAAATAACCATTGATTGGTCGAATCTAATGTGTGTTATATGTTTGCGTTCATAACGGGATTTCTACGACTTGCTCGAGCTGGAAATCGTGTAAATGTAAAATAGAGCATTCGATCTATATTTTTTTAGATATTTCTTAGGCATGTTTGCTATATCAGTACTTACCCCTTCCTAACACATGGTGGCTATACATCCACAAACTTGCGTGCATTTTTTACCTGGATTGGGAACAAGAAAAAACCCGTGGAATTTTTGTAGTAAAATATATGTACACTATCCACAGGGCTTGTGGAGACCCAGGAGGTACACATCCGTTATTGTCCCCTGCAATCAGCGTGTGAGCAAAAGAACAAAAGGAGGTAAAAACCCGGTAAAACACATCCGGGTGATGTCACGGTGTCACCATGAAAAACGTGTATTGTACTCCATGGGTTGCAGTTGGTGTCAACTGCGGAATTCTTTGTAAAAGTGTGGTTTACAACTCTTGGCTTTCTCCTGGGGAGGCATCCACCCAGAGCCGACATTCAAAGTAGATCGTTCCGAGAATTTCTACACGCATAATAACTATCATGTCTTTCCGGTGTGCTCCGTCTTTTTTTTTTATTCACTCACCCGGTGTGGGGTGCTTAACCTGAATTGAGTCTCTGTCTTTCTCTCTCTCTCTCTCTCTCTCTCTCTCTCTCTCTCTCACTTCGATCAACAGCGAAAGGAAGGTGATGGTGGTGGGCCATGAAGGAGATATGAAAAACCCTTATTTTAAATTCCAAAGCTCCAGTTGTACCATTCGTGTGCACATGTGTTTGTACAAGAAGCAGACCCCTCGTACATATTGTAAATGTTTGGCAAACTAATTTAATATTTTTATCTAGCCTCCACAAGCACCAGATGGGGCATTGTGATCTAGTAGGTGGAACAATTCTGGTTTCTGCATATGCTCGTGCTGTTCCTATACATACATAATTATGGATATGTATATGTTCGTATAGAGTATCATATTTTCACCGGATTTCTCTGTCACATCGCTTTTGGGGTGCAATTAAAACTTTACCAGGGTTTATGAGACTTGGACCCTTTAACCACTCAGGACTGTTGTTGGTACTCTATTTTCACTTGATCCACTGGAATCCGGCGGAAAATCTCCCACTTTCTCTTCCCTCACTGCATTCCCTTCCTGCTTTCACCACCACATTTTCTCCCTCTGTTTTCTTTCTCTCTCCCTCTCTACTTCCTTCTTCTCTGCCTTTGTGGTTTCTACTCTTACACATATTCCTGTCTATACAAATGTATATTCTTTTCCAATTGTTTCTCCCGTTTTTATCGTTAAATTCCCGCACTTTTTAGCGTCTCTCGATCTCATCAGCGTAATTTGTATCTCCATCTTATGCTCCTTATTTCTCTCCTTTCTCTCTTCTGGTCTTTTCTCTCTCTTTTATTCCATTGTGTTTCTGAACTCCTGCTTCTTTTCCTCGTTTTTCTTTAGTTTTTCTTCCCTTTTCTTTCTCTCACTTTCTTTTTTCTTCTTGTTTTCCTGTCTTTTGTTTCTCTCTCTTTTTATCTTCTCCTTGTCCTTCTTTGTCTTCGCCTCTCTTGCGTTTTTCCTCTCTCTCTCTCTCTCTCTCATATTAGTTTCTTTTACTCTTCTACTCTCTTCTATTTGTTTTCTGGCTCCCCTTTTCTCTTCTTCTCCTTTGCCTCTTGCTTTTTTCTCTGCCTTTTCTTCGTTCCTCTTTTATTTCTGTTCTTTTTAATCGTTTCGTCATTTTTCTCTGTCTCTGTTTGTCTTTCCGCTTTGATTGTGTCTTTTTTCCTCTCTCTCCCTCTCTTACTTCTTATGTATTTTTCTTTTTTTCTCTGTGCTTTCTTCCCTTTATGCCCTCCCTTTATTATATCTCCTTTCTACCCCTGCAATTTTTTCCCTCTTCCTTTTGTCTTGCAATTTTCGTCTCCTTTCCCCTCTCAAAGCGATTTCCGTTTTCTTGTCTCCCTTAACTCCCTTCTTCGTCACTTTCTCCCCCTGTCGACATCAACTTCTTACTCTCCACCGGGAAACTTGCTGAGAAAGGAACGTCTATACATATGTAGATTGTATTATGGTGCGTGAACCCGTGTTTGTATAGCCCCTCCGTATGCATGTGTATGTCAACATGGTAAGGCCCATTTATTTTCTTTCGTCTCTGATGAACTTGGAGGTGTGCCGAGGAGGTGCTATATTAGAAGATAGTCCAGAAAAGAGTCCCGTGTGGGGAAACCCGGGAAGAGTACCAGTGTTTTCACATCTATTATAAGCGCCTGTGAATCATGAGTATCGTCGGGACCAGGAGCTACTTCTGCATCCCCGACTGGGGGAAGGGGAAGGGAAGCAAACCACGGACAGAGACCAATCTCCTGCAAATACTCATAAGGCTACGCTTCCCCTAATCCCTTTATTGTGAATAGAATCAGGCTGTACGGGCTAATTTATTTTCGTCACTGTACATCGATCCGACATGATTGTTATTATATATTTTGGACAGGTCCAGGCCAAACAAAATCTGGGTGTACGTCCCTATGTATATACTTATGTACATGTGTGGTGAAACTCCTTCACGGTATAACCTATACACTATGATATACGTAAATGAAATTTATGGGGGAGGACCTCAATAACCGTTTCAGGGGCTGGACCACGTCCTTTTATCCTCTTCGGGGGCCCAAATCAACTGTCATTTGCGGTGACGTAATTTCCCTTTATGCCTCGGGTGAAAATCCGAAAATTACACAGATGCTTTCGCTTCCCAGGTCCAGGAAAGGACTTCATCAACCTGGTGTTTTCCCCTTCTTCGTGAACCTCCTCACATTTTTGGGGAGTTGGCAAATAATTGTGGGAGTGGAAAGGTTTACTTATGCAGAAGTACACTACTGTAAGGATAGATATATACTTTATTTGAAAGGCTCATTTAATTTAACGACATTCCCGGGAAATCAGTAAATGTGAATTTAACATTAGATTTGTCGTACGAAAGGGACATTTCAGCACGTTTTATCTTCGTACTGTAACTGTAATTATGCACTTGCGTGCAATGCAATCGGAGATATCACGTAATTAGTTCCAGCTACTAATGGTGAGGGATGAAATCTGAGGCAATTCAATTTTTTTTGGGATGCCCCAAAATCAGAATTTTTTGTTGCGTTCGTAATTATCACAGTAATTTACGCATGTGGGATTTCCAGTGATTATTCCACCAATAATGACAACAATGCATTTTTTCACTGGGCGTTTTGCGGGGGAAATATTAGTTTTTTTTATTTTATAGACCACAATGAATCAAATCAGAATAAATTTGGTTTTATTAGCAAAACTAGCACAAATTCAGTACAAAAAAAAAGTTCAAGAGGGCCACATTGCTTGCTTGACTAGAGAAGTACAGAGAAATGATATTAATTTTACCGTAGTCACTTACAACTAAATGAGTAGAATGTGTACCAATATTTAAATTTGATGTTACTACTCACAAATAATTAACATTCTGGCCATGATTGCTCCACAGTTCTACAGGAAAGAATATTGCGACGCGTGTACAATTATCAACGCAAATTTCCAGACTTGATAAGAATGGCGAGGAAAACTAGCTATAAATCCAAGCACCTACTATTCCATTATTATCCTCTATATAGTTTTTAGTATTTATTATAATACATTATGTTTGTATATCGTTATTGAAGACACATTAGTTGCTACAATCAGAGAAAATAGATTTGTTTGATTTTGCTTTGATCCATATGAACTACTTCATTCTGCTTACTACAGTAGGCGTCTACATTTTGTTTCCCTACACAGCAAAAAAAGATGATTATGTTAATTTCTTTTTTTTTTTGTCATTACCCTTTTGCGCTCACGTGTTTCCCTTTCTTGTTTGAATTTGTATAATAATATGTTTAGAGCTTATAATTCTTTTTTTTAGCATACATTCATCAAGTGACGAATTGTCTCCCGAAGGTTTCACACACTCATTGGCGAGTTAAAGATTTCACGCCTTTTGGAAATGGGATTAAACAAGATTTAAGATCGTCAAAAACCGCATGTGTATAAAATATTTTTGGAATTAGGTATGGATGTTATTTTGTTTTTTATGGGAATATTTTATACTGGCACCTGAATGACTTCATGGTCTTGTCTTAATTTGAAGTTGGTGAAAAATGGAAAATGAGATGCTGCTGTATCTGTCAGCGATCCACACATACTCACGTGAAAAACAGGCAACAACTACGGAATCCTCTGTTGGATAATGTGAACTGATCACATTTCACACACGGCGTGGACATGAAGCAAAAAATGTATTCCCTTACTTCCTTATTTATGTCTTTCAGCAGATGCAGATACACACTGTATCCACAGGAAACTTTGAAAAAAATTGATGTTTCCTAAGCAGCATGGTCACACTTAAATAATTCTTGAAGGTGACAACCTGAAGTTAAACAATTCTTATTAAATCGATTGGATTTTTTTTCTTTGAAGTTTGCGGGGGGGGGGGAACCTCAGCACAATCCGAAGTACATTAAACGGTAGTTTTGTATACAATGACAAATCATATCTTTCATCTTATTAAACATTTTTTTTACCTAAAGAGATTCAAAGGAAAACCTTGCATTCAACATTCTTTTTTAATTTAAATGAACACTGTAATAATACGTATTTGCCTAGCCATAAGACAAGTAAGGAGTCTTTTTTTTGTTTATACGAAAGTCCACCACACTTATAGTACTTTCGTAGCTGAATTCCACAGAACTGGTAATAGTAGTTTTCACAGCTGATACGCTACAGTATCGTGACACAATTTCATTGTACGCTATATAACACTAGTTTCCCTTACAATTAGCACTATGGTACCAACTCGATCTTCCAATGCACTACATCTGTTAGTGAACTTTGCATTACTCATATCTATTGTGTTAGTAGTGTCGTAATATTTTAGCTCCAGTTACCTATGTATTATTTATGTAAGTTAACACATATGTAAGGTGTACCTCTGTTTTCCACTTACAACAGACAGTTCTTGTGAGTATTTGACGTAAACTCAACTCCTGAATTTGATCTATACTGAAACCATTGCTGATTGTAAAAGGATAATTTCCCATAATTTAACTACAATTATTTATAGTATGGACGCTCTTTGTTTTCACGGGAGAGGGTAGCACACGGTTTTTACAAACGAAATCGGAAATGCCGGTTTAGACCAACATTACATGTGCGTTAGGTAATTTCTCGTTTTGGGTTTCTGAAAAACCGGAGGGCTTTGGATCTTCTGCATCTTTATGGAGGTCAGCATAATGGCGATATGTACTCTACAGATTTTTGTTTGGTATACTAATAATGTCACGGTAACCCCGTAAAAGCTGCACACATCTTCAAAATATTATTAATGTTGGAACGGTAATATTGTCTACCTAACTTATTGGTAGTCATTGACACAGATTTTAACACAATTGTTTTTAAATTTCAGTTAATGCTTCTCGAGAATAACTGAAAAAATTTTGCTCCAAGTAATCCATCATCAACAAGCTCCCTTTCTGTGGATATCAGTAACATTTTTTGAATTTGTTCAATCATTCCAAAGTAATTTCAATCTTGTTCGACACATGTTCCTTCCACAGTACAGTCCAGGGAAGCTACCCATGTTGTGGGCAGATTTACGTATGTTATACTTAATGAAACTCCTGAATTATCATGATTACCTTGGCATTTCAAATATTTGTTGTTATCCCTAGTAATAAGTATTAATTATTAGATATTTGTTTCAAATCTCAACAAGTTTCCATGAATGACTTTTTAAAGAATCCTTAAACAAAGTAGATGGTTGTAGCACTACAGTAACGTTTCTAAATGTACAAGAAATATTTTTTAACAAGCATTAGTCAATATGATTGCGAGAATTATATACATCAAATATTTTTGGCCGTTCACTTTTCACCATCCGCTAATTGCGAGTCGATAACAATTTTCTTTCTACATAGCACTTATACACAAAGTACATATGACAAGCGATTTTTTACTATTTAGAAAAACCAGTACCAACACACCCTGTAAATACAAATAATTGAATGAGGAAGAGTACGCTGTATAACAGTAGATCGCAGTTTTTCTTTTTTCTTAAGTTCAAGCGTTCATTTGCTGCTTTGTTGAGCAATTCTTCTGACACAAATTTCTAGGAATCCACTTGTAGCGTAGTACCGCGCGCAGTTGTGCAGTCCAATACGACACATAAGATCTCAGAGACTCATAGTCATTGTCACATCAATTCAAGCCGAAAAAATCAATGTCGTTAAAAGACTCCTTAATTCAATTACACATTCATTTCTAAGGTACGTCTAGTAAACGACTTTAAACCTAATAATTTAATAAGCTACGGAAAAGGTGAGCACGTACACTAACAAATTTTCTAAATTTCTAAGCAAATAGAAAAGCAATTACCTATTTTGTAACATCTTGCTTGAATACGCGAAATGTTCACAAAATGAAAAATGTTGGTAAAAATCTATGCAGGGAGGATCATTTTTAGACCTAGAATACACGAGGGCATAATGTAATTTAATTTCCATTTTTCTCTTCTTCGGTCATACGCGTTTACCTTTGGCATTTGTAATACTTTTACCTTATCGTATGTTTGCGTTACATAAACTAGAAATTCACTGTAAATGATTAAACAATTGCACCAACATTTGTTTCTGTTTTATCATTGCTGAGTAACTTCAATATTTTTATGTTCAGATTATTGAAGTTTTTAAATACAATTTTCAGGATTTGTACGTCCGAATTACATCGTTAATTTCGGCCCGGCAGATAGGGCACCATCCTTTATCTTTGGTTTTCCAATAATCTATCGCGCACTGATAGCACATGCACATGTGACCGCAGGAATAGAAGACACTATCAACCTGTCGTTCACAACAAATCACACATTCCACTGACCAATTGTTGTGAAGGTCCCTGGAGGGAGTCGAGTACGGAGGACTAGCCACACCTGGCACCTATTAAAGAGAGAAAAATTATCAATGATATATTAAATTAATTTATGAGCAAATTAGTTATTCCAGATAAATTAGCAATTCATACGGTAGCATCGCTATAAGAAACAAGATGGTATGCTATACCTCACGGATTGCAGAAACTTGTTTTCCAGCTACGGCTGACTGAACGTTTCCATTGGGCAAACATTCCGTTGGAGGGAGAACAGATGCAAAAGGTGTATGAGGTGGGCTTTCAAAACTACTAGGATTGTTGTTATGATGATGTGACGAAGATGAGGAAGAGGAAGCATGATGATTAGACAAAGCTGCACCGGGCAAAGTACTACTTTGACTTCGAAGCATCCGACGTAATCCCGATGGTACATTTGTATTTGTTGGCAATGTGGGTTCTAGGACACTCTGAGGAACACTAGTGACTGACGTAGAACTTCCAATTACGTTATTTCTCATTTGTGCGCGTGTTTCAACTGCAAAGAAATAAAGCCATACTATATTGAGGACATTTTCCCCCCATTTTGGAAACAACTTTTTCTATCACGCTTTGAGAATCTACGCAAATACAGTAACGTTTTTACTGTGTTTACATACAGATCATTTTCCCAGTACCTGGTTGCGGTGGGGCAGGAGTCTTGCCCAACAAGAAAATCTTAGTGGTAGTTCCATACAAATCGAAAAATGCCCAAAGAGGGATACTGGAATCCACGTGCATTAATGTAACGGGTACACTCCCATTTTTCGACATCTTAACTTCCCCTGTAAACAAGTCAGAAGTGGAGTTATTATTATTACTACCACTCCCGTTTTCTGAACCATTTCGGTTGCCCACAACAATTGCATGGACTTAAAATCAACCATCATGAAAAGCCTTCGCATGAACAAGCACATACCATCATTCGTAACAGTGAAACAAAGTTCATCTCCACTAACGGGACCATTTGCTGCATCCTTCTTCACAACCCAGTACTCCGGTCGGTCGAGGAGAAAATGAGAATCATCGGGTAAAACCACGGATTGGATGGAGTCCGGGTCGCAGGATGTAAGGCCAAATGCCATGGAGCTTGCGAATTCCATATCACTTTGTAGAACCTGTACAAACAGTCGCCTTCATAAATTCACACCGTCGCTTCAAGCGCCACGGCAAGCCATAGAAAAAGGGGAATCTGAGTTCCTTCCTTTGCACAAGAAGTTGTAGCTTACAGGGTAGTAGTAGTGTAGTAATAACAATTCCTGATGTGTAATTTCCTTCAACAGACAATATATTTCAACCTAACGCGTAAACGCCCCTCATTCATCATGTGATATGAAGGGAAACGTTGCTATGTGTCTACTTTCCGCGTTATCACATTTTTGCTGCAACAAAAAACATTTATTCCATCTAATCTACCCCTAAAAAAATGTTGCTTACGGAACCACAGACAACCCATTAGGTAAAGTGCCCCTTAGCATTTATGCAGACCTTGACTTTTTTAGCACATGCTTTATCCTCTAGGAAAGGGAATGGGGAAGGGAAAGCTATTTACGTTGTCCCAAGGCAAAATCGCGGAAAAACGTAGAAGAATTCGCATCTATACCATATTTTCCTTCTCATGTTTACATGTTCATCGGAGCTAAAAACGTCCTTTCATCGATTAAGGGAAATCTCAGAACAGAATGGCAAGACATATTGGTCGTAAAAATTTATGATTTCGTTTCCACACCATCTCCATCTACGAAAAAATGTGCGGGCCCAAGTGCAAAACAAAGGCCCGTAAACTATTTGCAACACTTCGAGAAATAAACTGTATTTCCGCTCCGACGACAACGGAAATGGTGGTCAGCAAAATAATGTCTAAGGTTTCTCTCTCTCTGGTAATAATATTCCTAATCTTAGCTGTGTACGCTGTGGCCTGTAATATCTAATAAATTTTGCGGACCGAAACGCAGGAAAAGAAGTTACCTGCACTACGATACCCTCACCGGGTTGAACAGGCGTGGCCGTAAACACGTAACCATTTGAGTATTCGTTGTTTCTTCGCCAAGCCATACAACGCCAAGCTCCGATTTCCGCATGCTTCCCTTTTGTCCTATATGCAATACACATAAAACATGTACATATAACGATATACCACACATACTATTACACATTTTATAGATACATACAAAAGCTCAGTGTGATAGTCCATTAAAGACATTGGTTCAGTGTCATTGAGTCGACAAAAACTCGCCCAATATTTTTTTTTATTGTATCATTTGAATTCCATGAGATTTGAACCAGCTGCACACGTGCGGAGGTTCACATGCATGCATTACGGGTAAGCCCACAACATCTTCCATACACATATACATATGTTCGTAGCGTTACAAAGTATAAACGTTACCGATGAAATATCAAACTGCCGCGAATTGTGTTGGGATAGTGACGAATTTCAGGGAATTTGTTCGTGAAAAAATTGGTTCCAGCGTTTCCGCCCAGGTTCATCGCATTTACAGAAGGCACTAAAGTTGCGTTGACATCGTTTACCACGGAGTTATTGGAGTCACCACTGCCTCCCCGACGAGAGTTATTTAAATGTGCCCGGAAATCTATGGAGCAAAAACAAAAAAAGAAGGGGATTCATACATTATGAAGAAAAAGTAATTATTTCTCCTCTGGGAGAGACACGGCACACAAGTTCGTGGCACAAGTACGGTGAGAGAGATCAATAAAGCATTAGAACTTGGACAAGAGGGAAACTTTGCTTTTACAGGCAATCATCATCCCTCTTGCTCTTCTCCCAGTGAACTTGGCACTACATATGCACATGCATAAGGGCATACTTATCCCCTACATTAATTATTCTTTGCTTGAAAATCAGCATGAGTACGCACTCACCAACTAATTCCAGTGCTGTTGTATTTCCGTAAATGTCAATGAGAGCCCAAAGATGTCCACGAGGATCTACCCCCGAGAAAAAGACCCCCTTCTCCTCTCCATTGATTCCAAAATGGACGTCTCCAGCTGGAGTTACGTAGTAGTATAAAATAGCATCTTTCTTCACATGAACGTCACTGAAAGCTTTGGCCCAAAATCCTGATTTTGCAGTCAGATCTGGAACGGAGCCAAAAAACTGGAGAGTGAACTCAATGATCATTAATTTACTATGTACTTTCACTGTCCCGGGGTGACATGTCAAACAAATGAATCCTCTCCAAGACTAAGACCAGATAAGTCCTCTCAAGGCAGTCTGAATGTCATAAAAGTAAACCTTGGTCGACCCGTCGGAGCAGTGAAAGGACAAGTATGAAATAAGAAGAAAATATAGAGTATTTCATACCTGGACAGGCATATCTTGGAAGACCTGATCGAAGAGTACTGGGATCATTGTTGGTGAAGCCGAAGCGAAGCACCCCACTCCAATTTGTAGAAACTTCAAGGAATTTTAAACAGACCTAAAAGGGGGAACAGATTATTATTTCATTTTCTTTCCATTCTTTCATAATTTATCAGCCCTGCCATTTAACAGTAGCTCAGTACATTTTTCATCATTTCTCGCCAGCCCTCCATCTCTGCTCCATTTCTCGATTTCCCCCAATTCCTCTCACGCCCCTTTCACTGTCTCTTTGCTTTCGACTGTTTTATTTTTTTGCTTTCTCCATCTTTCTCCGGGTTAAACTTAGCTGTTGTGGTTCCTAGTTCCATACTCTCTCTCTTTCTCTATCTCTTGTTCTCTCTGTTGCTACTTTTCTCTATCTGATGTCTCTCTTTCGCTGATCTCTGTCGAATTATATCTCCAAAACCCCACCCACCCTCCACTTCGCTTTCTGTATTTGAGCTTTTCGCCGCCTCCATGCATATCTTAGCTACTCTCCCCCTTCCGGATCCTCTCTGTCCGCTCTCCATTTCTTCCGCCCAAAAACCTCTGAATTTCCTTCGCCTTCCGTCTATGTCTCCATCCGCGTCTCTTTCAGTGAAAGAAGCTTTCCCAACCCACAGGATTTTTTTTTTTGCAGAGTCGGACAAAAAGCATTTGAGAGTAGACCCAGTATTTGCTAGTATTTACTCGCCCTCACTAAGTACTCGAGCGGCAACATTTCACAGCCTTTCACTCCGATTGTCGTGTTAGTGAAGCTAAAAATAACTTTCTCCTCCATTTCCTACTTAAAGTTCTGCCAGCACTAGCAAGCTTCCAAACTAAGAACGTTACAGTTCCATACCCACACAATATAAAACCAAGAAGACCCACAAGGAGACCTTGTATTCATCCCCGCACTATAAAAAAAAATACAGGATCATGTCAGCAGAAGTGAAGTCGAAAAGATGCCGCTTCCACAAATAAATGTGCGGCCTTAATTTAAAGAGCCCACCGAAGAATTAATTAGCTTGTGATTCACATTACTATATACACTCCCACTCCACTTCTTCACTGAATAAATACAGAGGGGCTAACTAATCATGCTCTAACATACGTACGCCAACAACTTTTCATATAACCTACTTCGGTCAAAGTTAGCCAGCACAAGCATGGGAATAGCTACTGGAAGAGGGAGAGGAGGAATTCTCGGTTGAGTTTTGATCACGAAGCTCTGTGTATTACATTAAAAATGAGTGCACGAGCATTTATAAAAAAAATGTAGTAGTAAAAGCAAGCAGTTTTGTACGGAATAACTTTTCCTTCCACAAAAGTTGGGAGAGAAGACTCGACCTTAGAAAATTTAATTTTCTCATGGAGACCAATTAAACAAATTATACCCGATTTTAAAAATTGCATTTACTATATACACTGTGAACATCTCCAAAAACTTGGTCTCCTCCAACCTGCTGAACACGGAACCCTGGCTGTGTCACACAACTTGTCGAACACAAAAAACGGAAACCACTTTGAACTTGTTTTTAACTTTCCCATGCTTGGTAGGAAAATAAGGAATCTCCCGGAGAAGTCCTTTCGAAGAGCATGTTCTGAAATTGTATTACACTATACTGTGTTCGCTCTTCCACTTACTCCATTATCACCTTCCTCTCTCTCTCTCTCTGCTTTTCCATTACTTTTCTTCATTACTTATCCCTTTCCACATTTTGTCTCTTTTCCCTCCGCCTTTCGCCTCCTTTTCTCCTGGCTTTCCTCTGCCTTTCCCTGCTTCTTTTCTGTCCTCCCTTTGATTTTTTATTTGTCTTTCCTCCACTTTTCCCCACCACTTTCCTCTACTTCCTGTCTTAAACCCTTTTTCTACCTTACCTCCTGCCTTTCTCTCTTCTTCATACCTATCTTCTATTTCCTCATGCGTTCCTTACATTTCATATTCTCCCTCAAATATTCACATATATTTTGATTCCAGTTCCTCCTAGCTATTTTCCACCTCTCTAGTATTAAACCCTTCCCACCCTCTATTTTCTTCCTCCTAGAATTTTCGCTCTGCTGCCTCTCCCATTTGGTCCACATAAATTTGCCGAAATTTGTCTCTTTCTCTCCTTTCCTGTGCAAAATTCCGCCACTGGAAGTTGCATATACACATTGGGTGCTGGGTGAAAGTTAAGACTTGGATCATTATGGCCACAAACCCAGTCCTCTTTCCCTACTTCCGCTAAGTAAATCAACTGGGTCGAGTATATATATGCAGAATAGAAGAATAAATACACGTGCAGCCAACCAATCCAGAAAATACGACAAACGGGATAAAAAAAAGGAAAAGCCATGAAACTTTCGATAAAAAAGGGGGAGCGAGGAAAATAAAGTTGAGTTTACCATGTGTATATTACATTTAGAAAAGACTGTGCTATCGTGAGTTCTACCAGGAATACGATCACTTGTACCTTTTCATTGATTTTGACGGGGCGATCTGAGAAAACAATAGCCCTGCAAAAGCTGGAAACACGCCGGGCGACGGTTCCATTGTCCGTAACGGAAATGTTTTCTCCATGAACTGCATGGAACAGTAAGGATGGTGAATTGCTCATTGAAGGTCCTCCACCACGAGAACCTAGAATAGAAACAAAGGAAAGAAAAAATGACTTTTAATTAAAATACTCCATAGTTAATGAAAAATCAATTGTTCTCCAGGCACATGTTACAGCTTCACAGAAAGCATTGGAAGTATCTACATACATATAAGGCATACGCAAAACAGCAACAACAATGGTTTTTCCCAACGCTCACATACAGAAGCACCGTCATAGAAAATTATTAGGGCTTTACCATCAAATCCATACACCCACACTCACAATAATAACTTAACTGATTTACAACCGCTACTGGCAACGTTCACAACCGCACACCAATTCATTTCCCTTAATGTCCTTGTACTCAACAGGGGAAAAAATTATTTGCGATTTCCTACACACCAAATAGCTCTTATTCATCATCCTCTTGTTATGGTAGCTAGCTACACATTATAATTACGACACAGACCAAAGTTTGCAAACAGCCCCTCAAGCCATTAAGAAATATGACCACGAAGGAGTGGTACCATACATACGTATCTACGTACATAATGTATACTTATGTAAGTAAATATACATCTGTATATGTATACATCAGTGCATGCAGATATTTATGGAGTTTCCCCACATACGCTCCCATATAGCAGGAAGGAGTTGATAAACAACCAAAAATAAACACGAACGATGAAACTTCAAACGCATCCTTTACTGAATGGAAAGGATTATTTGCTGAGGGGAAAAAACCAGAAACTCCGAAATCACACCACCTCCTAGTTAAAAGCGAGACATTATGGCAACTTGCAGAAAACCACAGTGAAAGAATGTACAGTGAAATGGAGACCAAAATATACCGACAGTTTAGGAAGGGAGACACAGATACGGAGGCAAAAAAACTGGGGAAAAGCAGAAGGAGATATTAGGAGACGCGGGGTTACAACAGCAAAAACATTAAATGGGAGAAGTATTCACAATACAAAATGAATCACACCAACATGGGCGGAATGCAAAAAATACAATGAACCGATAGTTAAAGAATGGCCACGCTGTGCCCTGGAGAAAAATAAATAACGTTCCTCATGCTTTCAGAAGAGAAAGCGTGAACGGAATGACGGCAGAAGAGAAACAGAAAAGAAATACAAAAAAGAAAACAATGAAGGAGTGGAAGCAAGCCATAAATTCGAGAGAAAGCAAGAGCCAACGAGGAGACAGGAAGAGACAACAAGGAGAAAGGAAGAGACAATAAGGAGAAAGGAAGAGAGACAAAGACGAGACAGGAAGAGAGATAATGAGGAGAAAGCAAGAGAGACAATGCAGAGAAAGCACGAGGGGCAATGAGGAGAAAGCAAAAGAAACGAAAAGAAAGCAAGAGGGGCAATGAGGAGAAAGCAAAAGAAAGCACGAGGGGCAATGAGGAGAAAGCAAAAGAAACGAAAAGAAAGCACGAGGGGCAATGAGGAGAAAGCAAAAGAAACGAAAAGAAAGCAAGATAGAAATACGAGTGAAACGCAGAAAAAGCAGAATAGAAATTACCAGACAAAGCAGTAGAGAAACAATGAATCGTGAGAATGAACTGAAAGTGAAGGAAAGTGAGAAGAGAAAGCCAGGGTAACAATAAACTGGAAGCCAGGAACCTAGCCAAAGGGAAAGGGGTGAAATGGAGAGCTGTGTATCATTGAAAAAAGAACCTCTGAAAGTAAAGACAGCGGGCGTAACAAGGCAGACGTCCAAACATTCCCCCAGGTTCCTTTTATCCCTATTCAACCGCAGCGGCTCATGAGATGCTAAAAAAAGGCTTATTGTTCTAAAGTAGTTAAGTGAGCATAAAATGCTTTGAAACCATTTCCCCCTCCTCTTCCGCTCTCATGTATCCGATGGCTGATGAATGCCTGAGTCAACAATCACGACCAGGACTTTTATACAACTATACATACGCATACATTCCTCTCCAGGTACTTTACCCTCCCCGAATAGCCCCAACTTCACAGTGAAACACATTCACCCTTCTACTTGAAGCCAACCAATATTTTGCCTCCTTTTCCCCCAACTTTCTCCCACACATTCCCAACCCCCAACACAAGTAACACATTCACACACGTCTCACCCAGTCAACTCTAAATTATTGCTGATCTCCTTCATCAAAGTCCCAGGAGAAATTACAATTTAAATGTAAATTTATCGGTTCCCTATAAATGAATAAAATCTGGGTTTCCCCTCCACCGCCGATGCAATGCGATGGGAAGGGGTGGGGAGGTGAAAGTGAACGGACAGGGAGAAGGGGAAGAGGGAAAACTTTTCCGTGATGAAACTTTAGATTATTTATACACGTCTCCCCGCCAACTCATCTGTATTTGAAACATTTCTTTCAGCATAGCTCTTAACACATACACACACACACGCATTCCTCTGAAGAGATCTCTGTGAACTAAAAGTGTGCCCCTCCATACGTGTCTGCATATGTGTAAGTACATCCTTTGAACTGAGGACCTCCTTTCTCCAGGACTTCCCCATTGGAAATTATCACAGCTGAAACTTCTCCGTAAATACGTAATGTCTCTTCGATCCCTTCCGTATAGTATTTGTTGAGGGATATGTTAAAGTTGTAGATACGAGAGGATACAACTATTTGTGCATATGATTTCACAGATCCCTCCACACAGACATACAAAATGCGAAAAGCTTTTGGCGCAAAGGACTACCCCTTGTCTGTGTCTACAACAGCCATAGATGTGCAGTTATGTCTTTATGCAACAGCCACATTGATATACATATACACATGTGTGGACCACTTACAAAACTGCTCCTCCTTGTACAAGTAGGTGACTGATAAAGGGGAAAAAGCCCCTGCAATCGCAGCCTTATCTCTCACCCCATTTACCATTTCCCTTTTACATCACCACACACATAAACAAACACGAGAGTCAGCCGGCAAAAGTTTAAAAGTGTTGGTGGAGGGAGCAACAACGAGGAGAATCCCCTCAATTCAGCATTGGAAACGGGTTGGCGAGGGATGTTGCAGTTTAGCCCCAGATTTTATTGTAACAACATTAGGCACTAAAATCCTCTCCTCCGGGGGAACCTTTGTCCTACGCAAACTTTACTAACGATGTCCTCTTCCTAATATTTACCATAGCAACAACTATGATGGGTGCCAGGGAATTTCATGGGAAGGAATGTCTACGTGCGACGTCTACATTACTGTCTAAAACTGTCTACTGAACATCACCCAACTCCCTGTAGGTTGGGTTCGAGGATATTAATGGCTTGTATGCAAAAAGAAAATATAACAGGACCCATAATAATAATACTAAACATATACTTTATCCAACGCAGCAGTTAGGATTCTGTAAGGCAAACTGGAGGGATAAATCTCTAGTAAATCCCGGACAAAAAGCTTTTTCCTGCTTTTTAGCCCCTCCGCGTACCCCCACAACGTTTTAACTTGTCTCCCGCAATTTAAATACGAAGCACTCAACGTGCTTTAGACAGGGCGAAGAGCCACTGGAAGGACAAAAGGAGAAAGGTGGAAAAGGCATCAGTTCGGAGTAGAGCGAGATTACAAGGGCATGAGAGAAACATAGATAGAAGGGTTAGAAGTGGCGAAGAAAGAGACCCTCACGAGATTTTGAGAAATGAGACGCACAGAAGAATAGGTAAAAGTAGAGAATGAAAGGAGGGGAAAGAGAAAGGATACAAAAGGTGAGCGAGAAAAGACAGGCAAAATCCAGAAGTGCCAAAGTCACAAAAAGGCGAAGAAAAAGGAGTAAAAAAGAAAGCAACCGACGCAGAAAATGCAAAGGGAAACACATCAAAAAATGTGCCAAGATATGATCAGAGAAGCAAGGAAAAAGGTCAGGCATAAAGCAAACGAAGGATAAGAAAAAAGGGAGCAAATGCTTAGAAAAATAAAAGGAGATGCAGACAGAAAGAAAGGACTTTAGTCAAAAATGAAGAAGTATACGAATGGCCCAAGTAGCACAAAAACTACCACAAGACTTTACCCAGTTCCACAAGAAGAAAAAATGGCTAAAACAACAATAATGTCCTTTGCACATCCTATAAAAATGTTAATAAAAGAAGGAAGCCAAACCTTGAGAAAGGGAAAAAATGGAGTCCTACACAACATAATTCCCATCGGTAACTTCATGGCACGGAGAAAAGGACAAGCCACGATGTTGTACTATGACACAAATTCTTGATGGCAGGAGCAAGGATGGTAAAAAAAAAAAAAACTAAACCCGTTGAGATTTATTTGTGAAAAAGCGAATAATGAAATCTGGACATAATGTCGCCAAGGCCCAGCTCACATGGCTACATGCATGTGTGTGTATGGACTATGCACGTGCACCCCCCTAATACACATACGTACACTTAAGGAGACACTTACACGCTCTCCAACCCCTCACACATGCTTCCCGATTATGCATGTCTGTACATATCAGAAGAAAAATAAGAAGAAGAAGGAACGTGGAGATACAATAATATTTTATGACATGGTTTCTCTTTCCCCCATGGAGGAGGAGGAGGACGTGCACACACATAACTTGACTGCTCCTCCTCCATGCCATCCCATACCATACTCACTGCCTTGACATTACTACTACTACCCTGCAGTGAAATGTTCCAATCCTATAAAATACAAGCGGGGGATTGTGTGCTATTGGGGGGGGGAAACCAAGAAGAATTCTTGTGCGGATGCTCTGGAGCGTTCAGGTTGAGAAGACGTCTATACGACGCCCAGCTTCCTTTTTCCGGTCCTGGTGGCGGTAGAAAAGTTGGACAACCCTTTTCCCTTCAACTGAACCTCTGATGCTCCCCTACTTAATACTATACTCTCATACTCCTTCTACCACCCTATTTTTTTTATCCCCTTTCTCGAAGAATGCACGAAGAATGGCCTTCCTCTTCTTCATGGATATACTCAGGACAACTCTTCAACCTGCATTGGTCGCTTTTCGCAGGGGAGACAGAGAGAAAGATAGAAGAGAGACAGAGAGAGAGAGAGAGAGAGAGAGAGAGAGAGAGAGAGAAAGAGTCAAAGACGGAGACAGAGAGAGTATTTGCACATTCTGTGGCTCACTCCACAAGCCCTCGACGTGTTTTTTTTATACTGGAGAATCTTTCAAAATATAAATCAGTGTCTGTCCTAGCTTCTACTGTGGGGACTATGTGTGACACGGTGCTACCACATATGTATCTGCGCCCTTTCTTATGACTTGGGATATTCCCAGAGCGTTCGCATGTAATAATAATAATAAAGCGTTTCTTCCCTATACGATCATAATATTCGCACTTCTTCTCCATGTCTCTCTCTCTCTCCCACTTTCTCTCCCACGCTCTCCCTTTCATATTCCGCACAAAGCGGTTCCTCATATCGAATTACATACTAATCTTTGCCTTGGACATAAAAAACTCACAGATCATGGGAGGAGACTTTTCGCGGTAAATCAAACTTCTTTGTCAAGTAAACACTTTCCAACCAGTCGAATAAAGACTTTTGTCACACGTTATTTTTCTCGAACCCCCGTGAGTAACGGGACGAACGGCAGCTTTACCATGCTCAAAAGGCAGCTGATGCCAGACCACATCAGGGGGGAATGGAGACAGGGAAACTAGAGGCTGGATTGAATCCCAAAGGAAAAAAGTTGCATACGAAGATGAAAGAGGAGAAAAAGGAGAGAAATACAAACCGGGGAAAAGATACTTAGATTACAAATGGGCGAGGAAAAAATTTTTAATGGTAGAGAGAACGAAGGAATACAACATGAGATACAGAGACAGTATTGGGAGAGAGGGAAAGAGAAGGGTAGAAGCTAGAAAATGCAATACTATAAAACATTTGCAGAAAAATGCAGGGAAAGATAAAAGCAGATGCAAAAGCTTCAGCAGCCAGCTTCTGTGAAGGAAAGAAAGAAAGTAGGGACAAGTGCAGGTGTAAGATTCTACGTACTTTTAATCTATTCCACCTCACATCGCTTTGCAGGAATATGAAAAGACCCATTACATTATAATAATTTAAACTTTATCTACGTTCAACTCTTTTGAGGCTCAACTTTTTTGGACAATCTCTTAACCTTTCGCCCGAGACACCATTACGTTGATCTGGGGCCGGACCTCCTCCTGCTTTGATAGTATAATTCTGTTCCAAGCTGTTCCCAAGTCTGGACCAGATAAAACACACAAGGGCATGAGGCAGGGGTTGAATAGACCAAATACTATTTAAGTAGAACAAGCAATAAAGCTCACCATCCCTTACCCTCCTCCCTTTTCTATCTACTTTCTCCTCAATTGTCTGCATCCTTTCCCCTCCATTCTCATCCTCAACTTCTCCCATTCTATTTCTTTGTCTCGCTCCCTTTTCCTTTCCCTCTCGCTCTTTATATTCTCGCCCTCTCCCCGTGTCGTCATTTTCTTTGTCTCCATACCACTTTTTCTCCCCTTCATCTGACCTCTTTTTTCCATTCCAGTTGGTCTTTTCCTCTTCTCAGCCCCTTCCACGTTCCCTTTTCATCTGTCATGCTTTCCCCGTTCTCTTTCTGACTTAAGTCATCCATTCTTCATCTATGTTTTCTTTGTGTTTCACATCCATTCTTACGGTCGCGGACGCTCTCTCACGCCCATTCTCGCCTGTCCCTACTATTTACAAACATTATTCAATTTCTCATAAACTTTCTCCACCCGAAAACTCATCAGTTTCAATCTGAACATGTAACATCCACTTTGCACGCAACTGTTCTCTTCCATGCTATTTCTCCAAAGGACCAAACAACACCACATGCTTCATTTCGCAACAGCATCCGCTCCCATCCGTTATTAATACACGGAAGACCAACAACAGCAATAACAACGTGTTAGCAGTAAAACACACAATTCTATAGGATTAATCATCTCATGAAAAATAATAATAATAGGGGTAATTATGCACTCCATCTAGCAAGAGGGTACCGCAGTGACAAGGATTCTTGCCGTGGAATAAACTAATTTTTCTTAGTGAAAGTGTCACTACGTGCACCGACGTAACTACCTCCGTTGGGGGGAGAGAGATAGAAACAGATCACGTACCATGTAACACTTTTTTTGCATGTACATATGCAGGTACTTTTTTTTTGTACAAGTACAAATTTCACATTTTTCAGTAGACACTTTGTTTACACAGCGGCGAAAAATGTAATGCCTCAAGTTGGACAAAAGAACTCATAGGTAACTTATCTTCCATTCACAAGAGGAAAGCAGGAACAACAACAAAAAAGGAACAATACACATATACATATGTGGGAGATTGCTCTCCGTAGGCAAATAACTCGCTGGAGGAAATGAACATCTGCAATGCTGCAGTAGTATGCAAAAATCTCTGGAATTGCCAGAGTTTCTTTACTGCCGCCAGTAACAATCATCTCTTCAATCATATGAGAGAATGAAAAAGAGGAAAGAGAGAGAGAGAGAGATAGAAAATGGAAACACCAACAACAACAACAAAAACATCCAAGCCATTTACTTCCCTGCTACACTGTATCGAGGTAACAATCAATGTATGGCCATAATCATATGCATCAAGCTTGAATAGAAGAGCATTGCCTAGAGTGGAGAAAACTCAATAATCCGGCGGCTTATTCTAGTATCATTTTCTTCATTTTGTTTTTATATCCACTTACCACTCTACATACATTTGTTATTTTCACGCTCTTTCCCTTCACATCGTCAGTCTGGCTTTAATTTCCTTCTGTACCACAATTTCTATTTTCGTCTTCTCCAGCTTTACTGATGTACTACTCACAATTTTTTCGTTCTCCAACTCCGTATTTTCAACCTCTCCTCCAAGTCCATGCTAGTTTCTCACCTTACTTTCTCTTTTCTTTACTTCGCCCTCTCTTTACTTTGACATTAACTGTCTCCTTCCTTTTCTTATCACTTCATTATTTTACCTTTTACCTTCAATTTGCTTTCTTATTCTCTGTACTTTCGTCTTTTGCTTCCTTCTCTTAACTTTCCTCTCTCTGTCTCTTTACTTTCCCCTTTTTCTTTCATTCTCTTTGTCTTACTTTCCCCTTTTTCTTTTATTTTTTTGTCTCTTTACCGTCTCCTTTTCTTTTATTCTCTTTGTCTCTTTACTGTCTCCTTTTCTTTTATTATCATTGTCTCTTTACTTTCTCGTGTTCTTTTATCATCATTATTTATTTACTTTCTCCTTATCTTGGACTATCATTGTCTCTTTACTTTCTCCTTTTCTTTTATTATCATTGTCTCTTTACTTTCTCCTTTTCTTTTATTATCATTGTCTCTTTACTTTCTCCTTTTCTTTTATTCCCTTACTTTATTCTCTTTACTTTTTATTTTCCTTCCCTTTTACTCTTGACTTTCTCTGTTTTCCTTCCGTTTTACTCTTGACTTTCTCTGTTTTCCTTCGTTTTTCCTCTCGCCTTTCTCCTTTTTCCTTCTCTCACTTGCTTTCAGTCTCCTCTCCTTTTCTATTATATTCTCGCGTTCTTCATTTCATCGTTTCTCCCGATTCTATGATTTCATTTATCCACTTCCGTACAATCTCCTGTGCCTTAAAAGCCAGTTCACATATGTTTAATTGCGCGTCTGAATTGTTTTCTTTATGCTTTCTGGTAAGGTTTTATAATTCTCCTTTTTTCACTCCTTTTTCTTGCACTTTTTTGGCATTCCCCACTCTTCCGAATCGAATTCTCTACTCCATATCTACTTCCGTTGAAAAATTCCATTGTGAATGTGATGATAATGATGAAGGCAGTGGGTAGTACGTAGTTATGTAGGGGCGTAAAGTATGTGAGCATTGTATCGATGCAAAACACCCCATGTGCTACTTTCACCAAGTTGCTTTCTCTTCCCAACCAGCTCACCCACGAATAAATGTGTGTGCAGTTTCACTTACACATTCACAACTATTTTTTATGATTACTTATATGTATAGATATATGTAAAGCGTGTAGAGTGTGAAGAGCCGAAAATATCTCCATTTCATTCTTTCCTTTCTACTTTTCTCCTCCTTCCATTCTTCTATACCGCCTTGTCTTACTTCCCCCCACCACCACCATCTCCTCCTCTCTTTCCCCGTCTTCACCATTGTGCTTTCGTAATAAAAAGGAGGGTCTCTAAAAGCCATTTATTATATGTGCATTTATCAGAGGATTTCGTGCTTGAGCTCAGAGCTCCGCCATTGCGAGCAATTATGAACGTTAAAATTGACTGAGAAACGGCCTCTACCTCCTCATATGGTCGCAGGGACTTTGGGAATACTCACGGCTATTGTGAATGTTTCATCCAAAATTTCAGCAACCCTCAGGACTCTCTCCACGCCCCAGATATTTAACTCCTCATGGAGAAGAATTTATTTTGGACTCTCATAAACTTCTATTAAGCACATTTAAATGCTCTAATCTTCTCTCTCCTCTCCACAGGACTATCCTTGCCTCTCGTTTCACACACTGCGAATGTTTGCACCCGTGAAGACAGAACGACCGCACTTGTACCAGAAATAAGTGGCACTGGTAGCAATTCTGGACGAGGAGGAGGAGATTTCATCAAAAGAATAAGTACCATTGTAAGGGTGCTGAAGTTAGGATATTCTCCTCTTATTCCCCTTTTCATATCAAACTTTTCCCCTCACCAAACCCTACACTGGCCCTATCAAGACCAAACTGCTCTTGCTCCAACGTTTAGGACTTTTGAAAAAGAGTTTAGCATTTTATGGCCTCACAATTTTGGCTGTAAAAAAATGGAGAAAAAAAAACTTTCAAGGAGATCAACTGACGATATCCGCATTGTGGCATTACCATTTCCTGACTAAAATAGGGAAAAAGTTCCATTGGATTCCTCGTCAGCATTTTTCTCCTCTTCCATCGTAATTACATTCACTGTGAAAGTCAGGGAAGTGCGAGAATGGAAGAGCGAGGGAGATAGAGATACAAACAGATGGGTACCGGACAGAAAATGTGCACACAGACTTCCAGCTGGAGGAAGACAAGAGAGAAATGGAGGGAAACCAGAAGAGAGCACAAGGAAACGTGTACCATTTGATAAGCGCCAGAATGTTTTAAGATTCCAAAAGCAAACAAGCATCCGTCCTCTCAAGGGTCCAGTTTCAAAGCGTTTGCGAATTTTCTTCAGACACAACAAAGCCATAATATGAAATATACGTCTCAGATAAGGGGCAAACATTTCACTGCATAGACGAAAAAAACGAAAAACATTTTTTTTTCTCACACCAACAAGCACAAAACCAAGGGCGGAAAAAAGGGAAAATTAGCGTCGTTCTGCCTTTTTGGATAAGTACGTAAATTGCCCAGTTTTTGCATAGCTGTCTTAGGAATTCATAAGTCCCACACTCCCACACACTTTGTGTACATATTTATACTAGAAATCTGTATGTGGAATATGTACCAGAGTGGAACAATAGTCATCAAATTGCTTGCGCAAGGTACAAGCTAACAATGGCTCACGGATCGCCCTATCTTCTTTTGTGCAATCAACATTTCATACTCACGTACTTTTACTCCGTGATTAGTGATTACATTACGAAAGGGAGAATGGGAGAGAAGATTTCATACAAGTGAAGTTAGTTACTAGCAGTAGTGGCAGTGTTAGGCGCTGTGCAATCTCAGCACCAACGCACAGACGATCTCTCTCTCTCTTGCCCTCTCTCCTTCTCTCCTGGTTAAATTACCAACAAACGAATCTTGTTTACACTTTATGCTACGGTTGGTAGGAAGTACATACATATAAAGCGGAAGAATATGAGGGATAATTAGTCTGGAAGCGAATACTGTCAATTTCACACTCACATATTCCTTCACAAATCATCTTATTTCCTGCATGACTTCCTTCTCTCCTTCCCCTTTGTTAGTCCTTCTTTCCATCTTTTATGCTCCGCCTTTCTCTCTTCCGTTGCCTATCTCTCTCTCTCTCTCTCTCTCTCTCTCGCTATTTCCATCTCAATATTGTCTCCATCATTTTCTTCTACCTCCGCTATTTCCTTCTTCCTCTCTATTTCCCCCGAATTCCATGGTCACAGATACGATTAGTCCAATCTTATTCACTTCATCCCCAATTCTTGGTCCCCCTTTCATTTTCTTTACCTTTTCCCCGAGTCTCAGCGTTGTCATCTCTCTCCCCTTTGTCCATGGCTTCAAATATGTTTCCACACTCTGCGTCCTTTTAATATTTCTATTATGTCCGACTCCTTGTCATTCGGCCCTTAAGTCTTTTGGTTTCTTCAGCTCTCTTTGGCTCTGGATATTCAAGTTGTATTTCTCCACTCACACTCACCCTTAAAATCAGTGAGTGGGACTTCCCGGGTGAGAGGGACTTGATTAGATAGGTCATCACTCACACTCAAACCGAAGGTGGATACCAAATCGACTCAAAATGTGCCCTTAAGTGTGAGTGTCAATGGCAAA
This sequence comes from Disparrhopalites patrizii, assembly GCA_034698585.1. NCBI lineage: Eukaryota > Metazoa > Arthropoda > Collembola > Symphypleona > Sminthuridae > Disparrhopalites > Disparrhopalites patrizii. Next base: position 29,927 of record JAQGBT010000228.1, read on the forward strand.
ACAATCGATTCTGAACGACATCCTCCTTCTTTCTCCTTTCCGCCACTCTCTCTCTCTCTCTCTCTCTTCCTGTTCTATCGTTCTTCTGCATTACTCTCTAATCCTCCTAACCATGTCTGATTATTTCCCTGCCTTTTTCACCTCTTTCTTCCCACTCTCAAGCTCTGTCCCAGTCACTCTTTGCTCTCTCCTTCAAGGGACACTCTTGTTTCCTGCTGTTTCTCTCCATCTTCGTGATCTCTTTCCCTCTCTGAGTCTTCCTGTCCCGCTTTCCAGAAGCTTGCTTCGAAACTATCCGAAGGAAATGGTCCTCTCTCCTCTCCCCCTCACAAGAGAGACACTGGTGTGAGGTATGAACATGGGAGATGCACATACATGATTCAATACATTCTTTTCCTTATTGCTTTCTTCCTCTTCTTTCGCCCTTCCCCTGTTGAACAAATGCCTGTCACAGACATGTGCGAGTGAATTTCCACCAAAGGAAATACCATTATACTCAACTCTCATATTTCGTCCTGACACCGAGAAAGAGGAGAAAAAATGGGGCAACATTCTCAAAATTTCATCATACAAGAAAGTGAGCAAATTGTATTTACTCCCTTGACAGCATAAAATATGCATGAGACGTCCCTTCATTCTGGAGCCTAGTCCATGTTTATTTTTGGAAAATTATTCAGAGTATGGAAAGGGATGACTTCAATGGAATAAGGAGCATGATTAGGGCAGTATTCAATTTCCCTCAATTGCTGAAGGAGGCAAGTGTTCCCAATAAAAGCTTATTGTCTACCATTCTTTTCTTGGACACAGGCCACGAGGCCAAAAGGAGATGGAAAAATACAGGCATGGGAAATGGGGAAGCTCAACGTTTGCATGAAGAAAGTCGGAAGCGGGAGAACTTTCATTAAAATATCAGCAATAATAATATTCATTACTAGCTCTATATAGAATGTCATGCTGTAAAGATACTTCTATAGTTGCGTATATACTTAAAACAATGCATCTTATTGTGCTACTAACAAATACAAAGGCCAGAAAAATCCACACACTGCTGCGACAGTATGAGATTTTTTTTTTTTTGACCTGCGACACTTATCCTTAACTCCGCTTTATAAGAACAGGTTTTACTCCGAAAAGAGGTTGCGTGACCGTCAGCTGGTGTAATTTGAATGGTTAGAACAACTACTTCCTGTGCTCTTTCTCTCCCTCGCTTTACGTGCTCCAGAGCAATATTAGTATCTCTTCATTCACAACCAGACAAAAATGTAGTAGGTATCTGTACTTACAATGAAGGCAAAGGGGTGGAAGAGGCAAAAATTTGCACGTTGATTGAAGAATTTTATTGTTTAATACAGAAACATTTTAGCACGGCGTAATCGCAAGTAAGGCCATAAAAACGGGCATGATAAAAATTACAATGGATCCCGCTCCCTCCCCGCTTCTCTTGTATTACTCTACAAAAAAAAAACTCCTTTTTACTGCCTCAACTACCACCAATCTCCCACCCCTTTACATGTACAGCACCAGTCCTAGGAGCAAATGGTTCAAACATACAATGAGTGCGAGAGGAGGAGAGAAAGATGGGGAAAAAAGCAAAAAGAAGACATAGAGGGAAGATAGGGAGAAAGTACCGAAAACTTCAAAGTGTATAGTTCCATTCGTTGACTGAATATAAAAAATGACTACACGGCTTAAGTGGATAGCGTACTAAAGATAAATGGATGACGGTGAGAAAGGAGTAAGTGAGAGCAAGAGAGAGAGGGAAGAGAGAGAGAGAGAGAGAGAGAGAGAGAGAGAAAGCGACAGAAAGGAGAGACATGTAGGGGAGAGTGAGAGGACAGCAATAGAGTAATTTTTCCTCAGAACAACACATACATCTCTATACATCCTCACACGATTTTGACACACATCATGTCCTGAGCTCTGGATAATTCACAAAGTGTACAAGAGCTCTCTCATCCCTTCAAGTCACTCTATTTTCTCACTCCCTCTTGTCCGTCCTTCACACTCTTTTTTTCTCCCTCACTTTCTCTCCATTTCCAAGCCATTCTGTCATTTTTCCTTTCCACTTCCACTTTCTCCCTTCCTCTCTCTCTCTCTCTCTGCCTCTCTCCCTTGTTTGTAGTTTCTCAATTTACCCCTTTACCCCGCCTTTTTCTCATCTCCTTCCTCCCATGTTCCTCTATCTCTCTGAATCCGGTCCATACAGTACGCATCGCTCGCACTTTATGGGTAGCTCCACACGTAACACCCTTCACTAAACAGAAAAGTGAAAGTTACTAGGGGAAAGCAAGAGCAGGGAGAAGCGTAATTGTAATCCACACACGTTTTCACCCTCCCGTCCTCTCTCTCTCTCTCTCTTTCGTTCTCACTGTCAAACATCCCTACCACCATTCAGTCTTTTACAATGAAGTCATAAAAAAATTATGGTCTTTCCGTCGCCCACAGCCATATCGCTTAAGTTTAATTATAATACCTCATACTTCTCTAAACTTAATTTGAAGTCTTCGGTATGGACCTCCTTTCCCCAGTTATCTCCTGTCTCATTGCACCCCAACGGAAAGCACCTCCTGGATGTGGGCGGACACTATTCCTCAAAGACGTTATACATACATAGTAGTACACAGAGAAAGGCATTGAGCTTCCTAGACCCTAAAGACCAGTTCCCAAATAGAGGACAACACGTCCGCAGGAAGGCGAGGAAAACAAGCTGAGAAGGAGACGACCCTCTTCTGTGAGTCGATGATTATATACTGTGGAACTGTTGAAGGGAAAGGGAGAATAATGTGATGACACACAACTTATCTTCGTCCTCCCCTACTTTACTGATTAGATTCTTATTTCCCCCGTACAGCTGGCTGAATCCTACATTTCTCCCTCTCCTTCCCCCTTGGCAGAGTTCGGATTATGCACTGAGACTCGTAAAACAAATTACGATCGTATAGAGTAGAAGAGAGTGCTAAAAACGTGGAGATCCTAATAAGGATGGGCATTACTTATGCAGTAGAAATGGTCAGGGAAAGAAAGCGGGGTTTAAGTATAGAGTATCTATATGTATAGTAATAAGCTTCAACTATACACCCTCCTCCCACAGAGGGAAAGGAGAAGGAAAGCCTTTTTTTCTATCTCTCTCTCTCCCCCTTGTTATTCTCCTTGGACAGAGATAAAAAACACTTAAGAATCGATAGGAGTAGTCGAAGATGCAACTGATGCAAGAAGGAATTGCCTCGTCGAAATATGATCAATAAATCAATCTATACAAGCAAAATAAACTTAAGGGAGAAAACATCTGAGAATACTCTTTCCCCCTCATATGCATATACATCGTGTGGTGTGTGGCACTGAAAGGGGAGGCCGAGGGTGGGAAGAATACTTGTAGTTGTGGCGGCCAGTACGGCACGAAAAAATGCTACGAAAAAAAAAACCGCCTTTACGGGTAGTGCGTAAGTAGTATCAAAACCGACCTATTCTTATCTTCTTGTGAATTTTCTTGAGAACTTTTATCTTCTTGAGCCAAGGAACACAAGTTGGTGTGGATGCAGGCCTTTGCGGAGTGCTGGTTGTAGGGCTACTATTCCCTCCACCACGGCAAATACTACCACTTCGGCCCAGAGTCGACGTGGCATTAGAAGTTTTGGGGTGCTTCCCTCGATGAGCTCGACTGGTGCTGGACTCAGAAGGATGAGCAGACAGCGGCGGAGGGGGCGGAGGCGGTGGTTTTGGGGGAGCGGGCGGACGTCTGGAGACGCGAGGCTCCAAGATCGTATCGCAACAGCAGGATGTCGGGGCGACAAGGACGTACGAAGGCATGGAAATCGCACGATTAATCCCCATGGCCAGTGACCCACTCGTGGGAGGGTAGCCACTATTATTATAGAACCCATCCGCCCCCCCGCCATAAGCTTCCTTCTCTGACAGGGGATAATTCGAGTAGAAGTTACTTATACTTTGGTTGATAGGCCAATCACTAATCAGAATGCTCCTCGTATTGTTGTAATCACCACCATAAAACTCGGCGGAACGTGATTTGCACGGGGGTCTTAGGTACGCGTAATCCGCAGCCATCTCAACCTTCTTAATATGATCTCTTTATTCTTCTCTTGTCTCTCCGCTCTCTATTTTCCTCCTTTATTTCCTCTTCTTTTTCTTCTTTTCCTCCTCCTCTTCCTCCTCCTCCTCCTTTCCCCTGGCTTCTTCCTTCCCTTCTTCCACCTTTTGGCTTTCCCTCTGTAGTCCCTAGTTCCTCCACCGATTAACTTTTTTTATATTGTATTACGCCAATATGATTCACAGGAGCAAAGCACCTTCCTCTTCCACACAAGCTTTTAACTGTCTCCATTCATTTCACGACTCACCAACCTTTTTACTCCAATAAAGGAAGAAGAAAAAACTAAGTTGGCCGGAAATATTGAAACAAAGTTTTATAACAATAATTTAACGATATTAGAGTCAAATGTCAATTAGGAGCGGGATTAAATCATGTGTTTTTTATTATATTTCTGCACATCTACTGCACACACCCACATACACGTGGCGGCAGTTGAACAGGTCTGAAATCGGGCATTATAACGAAATATATTATTCACAGGGAAATCAAACACCCCCCCCCCACTGGTGAAAAACGGGGATAACAACACGTGGAAGAAGACTTGCTAATAGGAATTTGTGCGAGCGGGCTGCACTCCTTCAGATATTTATATGCTAAAAAAGAACTCGAGGGGAAAATTAAATTTTTTAGCCCAAGCAACCGTGGCGGGTGCTTCCACAAATAGGGAATATATAGAGGGATAGAGTGAGGGTAAAATAGGTAAAGGACTTTTTTTCCCAACTTGTCCCCTCTATGAAAGACACGCTTCTGCTCCCAGCATGTGAGTACCCACACACACACACAAGAGCTTTGAAGAATTCACTCACGCTGAGGCAAAGGCTCCTGCACAACTGTGAATGAATCCACAGACCTCCTGATACTCTTTGCCACTGGAAGGGCAGTTTAGGCTTGACGCCCAAAGGGAATCTCGCTCTTTCTCTCGCCCTCCCCCTCTCTTTATCTTTCTCCTCTGTTCTCTTCAAAAACTCTTCTCCTCAAGCTTTTCGTTTGGATTCCCAACCAGCACACTTGTCTAACTCTCAAAAACTACTTGGGGGCTTCCTTTTTGCCACCACGACGAACAACTCAAGTGTGTACAGGCTTTTTATTTCACTCGCTTTTTTTTTGCACCTTCTTCCTTCCCGTCTACCATGACAATCACAACATCTCAAGAATCGAGATGGTTCAAATGCGTTTAACAAGTAGATGACGAGAGAGAGAGAGCGAGAGAGAGAGAGAGAGAGAGAGAGAGAGAGAGAGAGAGAGATAGTGGAAGAGATCATGACCAACAAGAAGAACAGAATACTTTTCTCCCTTTGTAGCGTAGGAGTTGAGGATTCTCCGCTTCTCCTAACACAAAAAAAGATTTCGTCCAGCGCGTGGCAATTTCATGGACAAGAACAAAATAGTCGCTCTATCAACACTGGGGCTGCAGAAAACAGGACCAGAGAGGGAGACGAAAAAACAGCGAGGAGAGAGAAGCAGCTGGAGAAGCCAAAAGCCAAAGCTCATTGGTGGTTAAGTAGATCCTGTACAAAACAAATGTATGTAGAACTTTTTGGCTGGAAAAAGGATCGAATATAGTAAAACTCTTTTACTTATGGAATTTTATGCCTTTCTAAATAAAATCTACACCACTTGCTCCAGTTCGGAAGCTACAGAGAGTAAGCACCTTCATTTTTTTTCGACTCTTTATTATTACTATTCTGGCACAGTTTTTTTTTCTCTCCTTCTTTTCCTTCCCAGCCACTTTTCATGAAGTTCGCGACTATCAGGACGTGTTTTCTTCCTCTCCTGCTTATTTCCTTCGGTCTATCCCATTCTCCCTTTCTCTCAAACGGGAAAGTCAGACCCAAGGGCTATTACGCCAACTGTCAACAAACTTTGCTGAACTTTTTTTTTTATGTACCCAGACTCTCAAGCCCTTTGGCATGTGCATGTACGCACAATGCTACTCTTACTCCTTAGCTTTCCCCGTAATAATCCTATCAATAACACAAAATCGATAAAAACAATTAATAACAACACACAAACAAACAAAAATAGGAGGAAGAAAAAAAAAAGAACTACATGAAATTTCTCCATCACTCCTACGAAGAGAATTACGGATATGACCCAGAAGTTTATTTCTTTTATTTTCTTGTACGTGTGTGTGAGCGTCTAGAAATGGAATCTATAACCTATAGAGAGTGGCGACCGCCATTAAGTGTACAGCTTGAAAAATATGGAGTTACCCCCTGCGAAGCAAATGCATCAACGGCCAAATAGAGGTTAGTGGTGGTAGGTTCTCTTGCATAATATGAAATCCAACACATGTATTACGACAAACAAATTGCCACCAGCCTTCACACATAAATGAATTAGTGCTCACTGTACTACTGAGGATATGTAGGAATATGAGGACAGAATAGGAAGAATAACACCTTGACAACTTTTACTTTCTCCAGCCTTTAAACTACTCATATGGGGACGAGGAACATATACAATACACATATCGTCGGTGAAGAATCATATGTAATCATCTCCACCGAGCGAAAATTCACGAAGTGATCATCTCCATTTTTTTTTGTGTGCAGTTAAGTGGCCATCTCCAAAAAATAATTAAAACCAAAAAAATTGAATACATTTTTAAAAACGAAGATCTTGAGAAAATTTAATTAGGTTTCTATATACTATATACTCAAATACTCACTAATCAACATACATATATAAATTAATTTTTTCAATTTTGTTTTTACTACTAGTCACGTCTACTATGTAGAATAGCACAGATTTCAGCCCGACAGCCACTGCTAATTAATTATACAAATTAATTTTCATTGTTCTCTATACATGTTTGGTTCCAAAATTTAGTTCGATGCAATTTAGTTAAAAAATTCAACGTACGATCAGACGGAAAATTAGGCAAAAGGAACGTATAAGGTAAAAAGAACGTCCAAGGCCTAAGGGAACGTCCAAGGCATCAATTTGATTTTCAATGGACTGGATTACTTTGTGCACAGAGGCAGAATGGAGATGATCACTTCGTGAATTAGCGCTCGGTGGAGATGATTACACATGATTCTGCACCGACGATATAACATATTTATACGTAACCATGCTTCCATTTCCCTCCCTTCCAGCTTTTTACGGCAAAGACGTGCCAGTAAAGGCTCAATTTTACAGCTTGACTACACTACGAGAGACAACCACCACTACCGACACCACAATAACCTGTGTCTGTGGTGCTATTACTACACCATATCCCTTTTTTCCTTCTCCTTTTTTGCAATTGGAGTTCACAGAGAGAGAGACAGAGAGAGAGAGAGAGGACTGAAAGGGTAAAAAGGAAGTGTTTTTCACAAGTAAAGAAAAAGTAACCACACTCGTTTTTCTGGGGTATTTATCTATACGTATAGGTACAAACATGGACAATAGTGTAAACATTTCTCGTTCGTAAATGATGAGCAAGACAAATAAAAATACGGCAACTTACACACCATGGCGTGTGCTTTACTTTCCCCTCAATTTCATCCTAAGACTCTATAGACAAAAACGTGGACGGAAGAGCTGTGAGAAAAAAAAAGTGAGAGGAAAGTCAGAAAACAAAGAGAAAAGACTAAAGACAGAAGGAGAGATACAAGAGACCTGTTAGAACAAGTCCGAAAATGAAAGGTAGAATTAGAAAATGTATACATGTAGGAGAAAACACAAGCGTTTACATGTTATTGTGTTAACAAAGGACGTGAGGGCACGGGGGGAAAGGAAAATAATAAAAAAAAACAGGTCATAGAAATCATGTGTATATAAACACATGTGCCCCTCACCAACGTTGTATGTACATGTGGACTTCGGTTGGAGGTAATTATACTCAAGTCTCTCCCAGGTTCCCGACGAGCATTTCAGGAGTTGAAGTTACTACGGGGGTAGTAGGGATAGCAATGATAACGACATACAGACCACAATGCCCGGAGTTCCTTTATTTGCGTAGGTACATAAGTCCTGAGTGTGTGACTACGAGAAGCTGACAGTGAGAATCACATTTGTAGAAGAATGGTTATATGGACCCCTTCGGGTAATTTTCTGGGACCATATAGCCCAGCACAAATCGCACAATGCCCTGCTAAAAGTCCTTCGATTTTCGAAGAAAAAAGAGAGCTCGGAGATATTACTCAAGTTCCAGGCTAGTGGCAGTCACCGCAATATTTACCATCATCTTTCACCCGAAAGAAAATCGCTAATTTGGGTCCGCCATCTTTAGTACGCGTGATTATTTCCCCCGAAAAATTTCAAGGACTTCCCTCCCTTCCATTATTCCTTTTCTATACCACACTTTCTCTCGCTTTCTCTCCCTCTCTCACTGTCTTTTTCTCTCCTCTCCTTTTCTATGTAATCTCCTTTAATAACATGCTCACCCTTTTTTATCCCATCCTTTCACCTTCCCCCATTTATTTCCCTTCACTTTTCTCCTGCCTCTCTTTCTCCGCCGGATCCCATGAAAATGAGTGGGATATGAAATGATCAGCCCTTGAGTGTGTGCGTGTGTCTGAGCGAATATTTGAGGGTCTTCTATTGGTTAGATGTAAACTAAAAAAAAATCTAGATACCCATACTTTTCACACCATCGCTCTTTAGATGAGAGCAGGAGCACAGGGCCACTACCACAACTACTTCACTTTACATGAAGAATTAAATGGACTTTCTCTCTCTCTCTCTCTTCGTGCTTCCAACGACATTCGCGAGTGAGTGGCTGCATACGTTATATGGATGCTGTCACCCTGGGATCGTGAGAAGGAGCGGGGTGTCAGTGTCATATGAAATGTAGATGGATATCGAACAGAAGCTTACGTCAAACATGCAAGTGTTTGGATCACGTAATCACATCAAGGGGAAGCCAACAACGGATCAACGGATCAGAGCAAAATTCTCTTTCTCTCCTTTCATCCTATGCCCAGGACAAGAAAGTCCATGGATAATGCATGTCTTGAGAATTTTTCTCCCCATAATTTCACTGGTACACCGGAACAGAGGCGGAGATGAGGGAGAACTTTTTTCACGTGTCACACAATCTCCGATGAACTATGCTTGGGTTGAGGTAAAGTCTGGAAAGGATTTGTGGCTAGCAAAGAATATGACAAAGTTCTTAAAAATATATATACATAAAGCAAAATTTAGCGTAGCTGGCTCAGCATCACGTCCATTCCGTACATACAAACATATGTATAGATCTGCATGGAAGATGAAGGAAACCACGAAGAAGCATGTCCTTCAAAATTCAAACTTCATCACGCTAATACTATTAGTAGCAACACATATATCTATTAGTTCAGGAAGGTGCTGGGACGTGTAGATTGGAGAAAAAAAAATCTTTTTTATCTCTAACGCAAATCTTTATCACTCATGTACACAGGGAAATCTTCTTGGGCAAAGGAGACAATAGCACCTACAATAAAGATTTTATGCCCCTGGGTTCCTCTTTACAGATTTTCCTCTTGCCATCAATTATTCCCGCCCTCTCCTAACCTTCGTTAGCCACGGTATTATAGTGAGAAGGAAGAATAATGTATTCTGAGATATAAAAAAAACGCAAAAAAAAGCACGTTGATGCGCCAAAGATTCTATAAAAATGGACGAAAAAATAAATCTGACAGTAAACAACACAAAGGTCAACTGAGAGGGAAAAGGGACGGAGAATCACTACATCCAAAAGGAAGTCAACTGAGAAGATGCAAATCAAAAATCTAATTACCGCAGAACCACTCCGCAGCTAACAAGCTGTTGCGGGCCTGCTGGCAGACCTAATAAAAGCAGGAGACAGCCAAGTTTATAAACACAAACAGTTCCTCCTTTGAAGTATCCTCCGTCTCATGTCTTATTATTACATAGGGTAGCGAGCGACTTTACCCGCCACAAAATTACAAATGATTCCATGAGTGTACACATGTTTGCCAAGAAGAAGAAAAAGAAAGAGGTAACAGTAACATTTTGTTCAACCCGACGCGGAACAAGTTCGCCACAATAGGGCAAAAACAGAGAGAGAAAAAAATTATGATAATGGAGGGAAGGCAAGAGCACAAGAGAGCTGCCACTTGAGAGATGCACTCTAACACTACTACAAAGATGTTCAACATTTCCACATGGGGATGGAGGGAAAAAAAAAGAATAAACTCCAGTCAAAACCTTTTGTCATGCTTCATCATTGCCACATGTTTCACAGAAATTATAAGAAACATTGACTACAACTCATTAATCAGGACATTGATATTGTTTACATGGACACATGACAGGTGTTATTATTCCTCAGGTCGTCAATGTGCCAACTGTAATAAGCGCGGCTGAAGCACTAGAACAACCCTGTCTCTCAAGGGGTTCCAGATCGTTCCTAATTTATACGAAACTACTTTTCGCTCTCTCTCTCTCTCTCTCTCTCTCTCTTAACTCCCACCATCCTTTTTCCTCATCCCGATTCCCTTTCCAATGCCTATAAATAGGTATTAGGTATGTCCCTTTCTGTATTCCTTTATTCTATCACTCCTCTCCAATTCCCTCATTATTCCCCTCGACCTCTCAGCCAATTTCCTTTCCAATATTTTAATTATTACATCGCGGAGCTCATTTTATGAGGTGGGTGACGTCTTCCAATTTTACACTGAACTTTGCCAACTGGCTGTCGCTTGATATCATATTACAGCTGTACATTATAATCATAAAAAGTATACATGTGTACATCGCAGCAGTAGCCAAGTTAAATGTTTTTCTGGCGCGATCGTAGTCTTACAACATTAATACGAGCCTCTCCTCACGTTTCCGCAACCCAAGAAGGCATCCTCTTACTGGATGGAACGCTTATAATTTCAGCAAAATCATTAATTGATCGCTTCCCAACTGCCACATGGTACTCAACTTACTCAATTACGGAATCAGGAAAGTTGAAACCAAAACAAAAAAAATAATAATCTAAACAGGGCTTGTGTGCTTTTTTTTTTACTGCACTTCTCAATATTTTTTGCGCGCCTTGTTTCAGCTAAGAAACGACAAAAAAAATTGCTTGCCAGGTGTTCACTTCTCCTTTATTCGTGTTCATAAAATTTCCAATAATTACAATAATATTGATAATCAGATGCCGAACTAGGTCCACTTTTCCTTTTGATTTGCTTTCGTATATCTAACAAGAACAGACTGGTTCATTGTCCGTAAACAGTAAAAGAGCACTCTTGAACCCATAAGATACAAAAACAAATTATTGGAAGGACTTGTTGCCATTTGTCCAAAATCATTGTCTCATGACGGTGGTTCTAGCAAACTACTCGTAGCCCAACTTCTTCAGGGTCATGGTCATTACTATATTTATATTGTATTATTATAAAATCAAAGTAATACGCTTACAACTACTAATATAAACATGCAATCAGTATAATCAATTTAAAAAAAAAATAATGCAGCATTTTTTAGCATTTTCGATCATTTTTTTTTTAAATTTGTACCGGTTGCCAAATACCCGGAACGTTTTTGTTGTACCCAGGGGAAAACAAATGCTAAGATTTCAAACGATAGAAAAATTATTATCAGTTGCATCGACTAATAAGGCACGTTCAAGGATAAAAAAAATAACAATTGGGTCGCTTCCAAATGAACTTCGTGGGCATCGATAGAGGTTATAAGTAAGTAAAGTACCCAAGCAAGTGTACCACACGATGACCAACAGATTTACATACAAAAGGAGTGATTCACAACAAACTACTCATGAATCATTGACAACTAAATGTTTACGACCTCCATTAAAAATTTATACCTGTATATATTCGCATCTAACATGTACAAACATGTACATATATGTATGTACGCATAATGTAATTCACAATCATGTATGCACGTGGGATTGTGCGAAGGTAGACGGCAAAAGGATGAGAAGGTAGAAGGGATACACGTAATGAAATACAAAAGAAAAAATGCATAGTTTTTAAGCAAGATTTTCAAGGCCTCACCAAGCAGTTTAGACACTTCCACAAGACTTCTAACACGCTTACTGTCACTAGCTGTCATTTAAGAAATTTTCTCAAAGAGATTGAACGTGTGATTTGAAAAATGACATCAGTATGGAGTTAAAACTTTTTCAGCAATTGTTCTCTCTGCCTCCACAGAGAACAACCAGACTATACACTATAAAACAAAACTTCACACAATACGCGGGCGCAAAAACAAGGTTGATCCTGTTTAAATCTTGAAAATGATCACATGAGCCAAGAGCAGTCACTTGTACAAGGAAATACGTGAACCAAATACATTTTTATTAAACAAAAAGCTTATTCATGTACCATGATGGTGTGGACGTTTATCCAAATACTATTTAACCCATTTGTACCGAGAAAATGTCCCCAGAAAAATAGAAATGGTACCCCAAGCGCTACTCAAATCAATTAGTAATTGATACTCTCCACTGAAAGCTCATTCAAAGTCGTCTTTTAGTTTCCAGTTGCACTGCTCATAGCACACCCTACCGTCCAATCTATCACAGAAATACCTGGAGAGATAAGTTATTTCCACTTTTAGGGTAAAAAACATGCTCTTCATACACATTTACATGTCTGTACACTTTTTTTTCCTTAAAACATCGCCACTGTGACGGAGAGCCATGACATTAAAATAAAAAACCGTGAATCGTACAAAACCACTAGATAAGTACGACGGGCGGAGAAGCAAAACCGGTCGAGTCCAAATTTTAGAAAATTGAGTTATTTTCATTCAAATACTTCATTTCACTGGGGCATTCCATTTTGTCACTCATTTGGGTAGGAAGACTGTAGGAATATTTTTTTAAATTTAAAAAACGATGATTTTCATAACAAAACATTAGTTCGTGCAGCAGCAGTTATTTCTTTTCCCTGTAAAATTCATTTTGCTGGACTCAACCTCTTTTGTTGCTAAAGCATTCATATGTATACAACCATGTTAGTTTTTATCCAAGTAGTAATAGTAGTAATAGCCTGATGTAATCCTGCCATCACAATGTTATCAGGATATTTACACGAGAAAATATTACGACAATAAAACCCTTTGTTTGTTTATTTTTGCTGCTTGGTCTATGACTTATGGCAAACAAACATGGAGAGGGGGAAAACGAACTGTATCTTCAATCCTTTCCATTTCTGCCTACTACAAGTACACACACATACATATATATGTATACATATACGTATAGTATTCCATACATGTGCAATAATCCGGAGTTTTTTTTTGTTTGTGAATCATGCAACTCTCCGCCCGCCAAAGCCTCTGTTTAAAACGTGTACAAATTCTACAAATAGGTGTATTGAAAAAAGCTCCCCTGGCCATGTTACACCTCATATATCCCATTAAAAACGGGTGAACGCGTGCAGCGAAGGAAAAAATGGTGAAAAAGGTGAAAAACAACCAGGATGCATGCAATGCACATGTCAAACAGGATAAAATATATAAGCAGGCAGGGCTGAAGGAAATATTCTTTCCAGAAACCCGATGTTGAAACAACATTGTTACACTCTTCTGTAGTGTCTTTGGAAGCATACAAGTGCATTCGGGGGAATCACCGGTTTACTTACACTTGGCTGCTTGAGAAAAATATATATTTTTAAGCACAATCTGAAGTCGGTACGTTTAGCCTAAGTATATGCATACATACACGTAATACGTATACACTTTGGCCGGATTCCCTTTCAAAAAGAGGGGGAATGATGATAGTAAAAAGGAAGAGGAAAAGGCGTTAACGAAGATTTATTCTCCATATCCTGTATGATTATTGGTGTATGTAATGAATGGGAAATACCTGGGAATCCAACCATGCTACGAAGCAGCAGTTTTTAAAACACCATTTCACGCATTCCTAATGCACCGGTCAATTTTTTTTAACCATAAAACCGGGCAAGTGGAAACGCATGAGAATTTTTTTACCCAACAATCTTTACTTGAGTATTACGTATAGTATGTAATACGTATGCATTATGCATATACATAATATATACACATGACACATACACACATTCACATCCTTTCCAAAAAACATCCGTCTGCATGGACAGACAAAAACAAACAGGGCTTAACAATGTATGTAACAAATAAGTATGGGATGATATATGATATTCAACATATCAACATGAAAGAAGGGGAGTAGCGATTGTTTCATAGTTTCGTAACAAATATAAATACGTCTATGATAAGTTATTCGACTGTTTCTTCCTCCTTGTTCTTCCTGGACGTCCTGGAGAAATTTCATTTTTTCATAACAGCTTCAAAACTCTACAGTTTTGAAACTCTACAGCGTTCGCTATCTGTAATAGCGTCATAACACACAAAATTTGGCGCACAAAACTGAGCAATAGCTACACGGAAATTTTGACATTTTAGCTTTCAGAATTGTTATTGTACACTTTTCAATATTTATACTATACAATCCTACAAGTAAAGATATATATGCTTAAAGCTCACTGCGGTTTAAATGACTCACACACATTAGTATGAACTATGAACTGCATACAACTATTCCTTAAATTTCGTTTCCATGCAAATTCCAATCTGTTTTCAATACTAGCTAGGAAGGTGATTGAGTCCTGAGAAAGCCATACAATTCCGATTCCCGATGCAACCCCTGGGACTCCAGGAGATAATAACTAACCGCGGACGGGGTAACTATGAAGTTCTTAACCACGAATGATTTAACAGAATAGGAAGTCCAAAACAAAAGTTAACGAATGCATGCATTCGTTAAACCCTGTTTGTAGGCCAAAACTGTTCGTTTTATACCACTTGTATATCATTTGAAAAGGCCGAGGCTACGATAACATATTAATATCAAACTCATTATCGGTCAAAACTCCGAACGTATATAGTTAGATTAAAGATGCAAGTACGTAAAATCGTATAATGCAAAAAAAAAAAGATTAACTGAACATCTTGTAGCGCAGCAAACAGCAATGTTTTTCGGTAGATTCATATATAATATACGTTTAATGCATCTGCGATGAGGTGAGACCAGATTGTGTAGTTTAAAATACACTATAGACAGTTGGACACATAAAAAACATGTTTTGCCACTTGAAGTACCATGTAAATTGCACAGTTGTTTTTAGCTATTAAAGTAATGTAGATGTATGCACATGATTGAAGCATATGAAAACATTTTAGTGTAACGAAGCAAAATGAATGACAAGCAGCTACACAAATCAGTTTGGCATAGAAAATGTAAACAATTATCCAGTTTATATAGATACGCGTCCCAGGTAAGCACATGGTAAGCATAAGCATAAGCATACATGTGTACAATCGTTAGTTCATAAATATTTGGTTACATAGCAAAGCAAAGGTATTTAAAACGACCAAAAGAATACGAATACAGAGGTTTGTGGAAAAAGAATTATACCTGAATTTTGGACATGCTGACTGTGCTGGCTTCCCATTGATAAAAGGAGTTTTTATTTTAGAAAATGTGTCTTTCAGTTGACAGAGCCGAAGATATAACAAATACCATTGATAGAACGTATACGCGGTGATTGTTTTTTAAGAAAATCTTCAAAATTTACAAAATATCGCTTTGGCCTCGTTGACTAAAAAAAATTTATACAAACTTGTAGTACCTGAGTAGTATATTATATTAATTATTCAAGTATCGTAATTCGTTGGGTACAAAAATGTACAGCGACGATGATTGTGTAATAATTATTTAGGTATAAAATCACTACTCTAATGAGCGAACTAGAGTGAGTTAACTAATCATTTGATCAAACTTTTCTCCGTAGTATTATTTAAGTCGAATATTTTTTTTATTTACAGCTGTCTCCATCGTAGGTAAAAGAAAATTAAAATTTGTATAGAATAATAAAGTAGGCAAATATCATGTACACGATGACGACGGTAGTATTAAGATTTTTGCAGATTTGCTCATTTTAACTTTAATAGTTTAAGTATAAGCAAAATTTTTATTTGATTTGGTTTTATTTGATGTAAACAGGAAGTGTATATTGTTATTCTAACTTCTAACCAAAGCTATCTCTTACATAATCATTAACTTGGACAAACATTGGTAAATCTCAAATAACTGTTCCCCTAAAATAAAACTGCGAAGACTTTCTAATTTCTAGCCCATAAATCACAAGTACTGCCTGTTACATAACTGGCAAAAATGTCATTGATTTTACGGCAAACTGAAAAGAAAAGTGTATCAAAATTCATCTACTCATACAACTTTGACTATTAACCTACCAAAAAACCCAAGAAACAATTTTACCAAATAGAACAATGAAAAAAACCAAATTTTTAATAGAAAAACATTTTGAAGGATACACGAATTATATCTTCTCAAATCCAGACACTAAAAATTCCACTGATAATGTCTTTTTCTTTGGGAGGTCAGACATATCAACCGAGATTTCTTCTTCTGTTCACATCCTCCAAAATAAAAACTTGGTCCACGTTGAGAATGAGATATTTTTAATTTCAATAATGCATGATTTATTCAAGAAATAAAATAAAGAAGAAAACTACTTCCGTGTGTATTTTAAATTTCAACTAAGTAGGCACAAAACTATTGATATCATTGAGATATCAAAAAATTTAAATAGCAAACAATGAAATCCCAACAAATACACTACTATAGAAAGATTCGCTTCTATTTTAACTATAGCACAAGAGTTGAAAACGTTTGTTTTTTTTTAAAGGAGCATTTTAATTTTCAAATCCAGTTTGTACACTTGATATGCTTCCAGAATATTGCACTTAATTCGGGTTTTTTTCGTTTAAAAAACAACTTTTTACTAAGCTTCCTAATCTTTTTATCTTCTGATCAGTATATAAAAGTACGAACTTCCTTTCTATTTTTTTTATCTTCTTCATAGGCAAGTATAATATTCCTCGTTTTTTTTTTTACGTGTAGCGACAAGTGTAAAAAAATGTATCTTTTCTTCAATGAAAAAAAGTCCATATAGAAAGATGCAAAAAAAAAAATGTTTTTTCAAAGGGGTCTTTTCATCCCCAGCAACTGCACATGGTGATATAGCCAAGTGGATGGCATAAGACGGTGATTCAGACGAGAGAGAGACGAAAAAAATGTGTACCAGCTGAAAAAAATGTCTATAGAGAAATAAAAAAAAAAGATATAAGAGAGTGAAACCTATTTGCTGAGGGTTGAATTGAAGGCAGAAAAAAAAAACAGTGAAAATAGATGTATACGCATTTTCTTCATTGGGCAGGATGTAATAGAGAAGAAAAAATTGATTTCTGGCGCGCCGGTTTCTAATTCAGGTTTTTTCAGGCTCCTCTTCAGATCTCGGTGTCTCGGTTTTCGGAGAAAAAAAAAGAAGATTTTACATTTCCTCCATATTTTACAAATTTCTCCAAAAAAATAATTTTGCTTTCCAGTTAAATGAAGGGGGTGGATTACCATTCCAAAAGTTGTTGTGTCGGGAGATATTTGTGTTTGTTGTACTAGATTTTACCTTTTCTTTTACCGCGCCAGGAAACTCCGGTACACGTACCGTGACGTTGGAGGTAAGTTGTTTTTAATCATTTCTTGTGTTGCTGGAAGTTGAAGCACTTTTATGTCATTTAATGTCCTTTTTATTGCACGAATCAACAAAAGCATATTTTGTTGGTTCTATTTTGCCTCTTAAATAATACGGAGTGTAACCTGCTCCGGGTGGAATAATCTAATTTCCAGGGGTAAGCTTTACGCGATTTGGGTTTGAGGGAATCAGTTTTATATTAGATTCAATTTAAGAGGGTTTATACATATTTGTGGGTTTTTTTTTTGTGCTGCCATAAGTCTTGATGTGTAGAAGTATTACGTGGTTGGTAAATTATAAATTAAGATGGTTGATTTTGTTCATTTCTGACAGGGATCATCCCATGATTGCCGGCTGAAAGTTGGAACTTTCTGGTTTTTTAGGCTTTTTTTTTCGTTGCAGTCGAAAAGTATGAAATTCCGTTGAGATTTCTATGAGGGTATATGATGGCAAGAAATCGCACAAGTCATGGCAAGGGGAACAATACTACTAAGAAAAAGTTGACGAAGCAGCCAAGTCAAGAAGGTAGTAGCAATAATGAGGTTGATCCACCACCACCAGTCCAAAGGCCGAAGGAAGTTAGGCAAATGCATAGACGTCGAGAAGGTCACAATGGTGTTCCTCGGGGTGGGAGCGGAAGTGGGAATGAAGGGCATTTGAAATACAGGTAAGAAAATCATTTTTATTCAGCTTGGCTGAATATTGTTAATTGCATAAGCGCTTAAATACATATAATTTAATTCAATCTCCAGTGGGTCTACTGCTTTCAGATCTGATTACCAATTTGATTGAGTTGTACATACAACAGTAGTAGTTTGAAGTGTTTGCACTTTTTTTCAGGTTTACGTTTTCAGGATTTGTGGTGGGGTTGGTGGCATTTGTTGCTTACTACGGGTATCTAGGTTACCTTGAAACCCGCATCTACACTCCAATAGCGGAAGAAAAGGTACGGTTAATGATTATTCTATAGAGAATAAAACAGTGGTAGCTATAAACGCTACATGTAATGAATACGTTTCTATCCGAAGTGAAACTTAATTTTTGCTCCCCTTAGGTAGTAGAAAAAATTGGTTTGGAAGTTCCGGATAGATTTTGGGGAAGCTATCGTTCTGGTGTATACTTTGGTATGAAACATCGCAGCCCTAAATCTCTGCTAACCGGGTTGATGTGGATGTTGCCTTCACAAATGCGCCCACGGAATCCCGGGCTGAGGTAATTTTTCGGTTTAATGTGTACCTTGAGACGGCAGGCATAATTAATTACAATTTTGTATTTACTGAATTTAGGCATTTGTGCCAACAAGATGATAACCTTCGAAGTTATGGGTGGATTGAACATGATGGAGTAAATTTTGGCGTCCAAGAAATTTTTGACAACGATATTAAGCTGACCACATCATTCGTGAAACGATCCGGAGGAGTTAATGGAGGAGATTGGACTGCCCGAGTTACTGTTCAGCCACTGGTGAGATTGTAATTAAACGGAAAATATTTTTACTAGGTGTATGTGTATAGGTATTTTGCATATGCACGGCATTGCATGGTTTACTTCTTTTTAATCAAAATCTGCATTTGAACAGACGGAAGTTGAGGACTCCAGAGATATTAGCGATGAGATTGTGCTTTCATTCTATGTGGCTCTGGAGCCGGGACTTGAGGGTACTTTGGATCCGGAGAGACAAGGGGAATCCCTTGGTGCTCTCCACGGTAACACTTCGCAGCTTGGAAGTTTTATCATTAGGTCTGTTTATTTCACACTGTCTTCGTACTGTCTTCTTAGTCTTCATTTTTTCAGCCAGTGTTACAAGTTTTACTTATATATCGTGTTGGTATTCAATTTTAGGTTTTTAAACGGTAACGGGGTTCTGCAATCTTCTCATCTTGTTACGAAAGTGAAGTCAATGAATGAAATTTCTCAGGCAACCCTTAGTAGCATGGGTTCTAAGCGTATAAATGGAAAATGGATTTATGTTTTGAACAGCCATAATATTCCTAAAGACTTGAGTCAGTCTAACTTATTTGTTCATCAGGTGATTTTTTTATCTGCATTCATATTGCTTAATTTTAAGTGGGTATGTCTTAAAGTCTTAATGTGTGGAATTTTTAATAAAGGTTCATGTCAAAGGGCCATTTACGATGGAAATCGTTTACGAAACTGCCAGCTTTTTTAATCGACCCTCCATGCTTGCTGGTGATGCTTACACTGATATATTAAATTTGTACAGGTAAGTCGAGTGGCAATTACATTGCTTTCTTAGCAAGTTGAGGATTTGGTATCTTCCCTTATCATTCAAGTCGAAGACTTTAAAACTATTTTCGATGTTTGCAGGGATGAGTTTCGACGTAACTTCGAAAATAAATTCCATTTAAAATCCAAAGGGTACAACTCAACCGCAATCCAGTTTGCTCAAGCAGCATTCAGCAATTTAATAGGCGGTGTTGGCTATTTCCATGGAACGTCCAAAGTTCAATCCATTCACAATAGTGCCCCCGTTCCATACTGGCCTGCTAATTTGTACTCCACCGTACCTTCGCGAAGTTTCTTCCCACGTGGATTTTTATGGGATGAGGGGTTCAATTTACTTCTGATCAACAAATGGAATCCTGAGATCTCCATGGATATTATTTCACATTGGCTAGATTTAATGAATACTGAAGGATGGATTCCCCGAGAACAGATATTGGGGGAAGAGGCTCTTGTACGTGTTCCAGAGGAATTCGTTGTACAAAAGAATGATGTAGCGAATCCACCCACGCTTTTGTTAGCTTTACATGATCTCCTGACGAGGCATCAAAGCTGGATCTTAGCGAATCACAAATTCACACTATACAGGATGTGGCCAAGGCTGTCAGCTTGGTATCATTGGTTAAATAGAACCCAGAGTGGGGAACTGCCTTCCACATATAGGTATTAATTTCTTACACGTTTGCAGTAAAATAGCAGCAAGAGAATGCGTCTCGGTATGTTATATTATATTTTTATCTAAAGGTGGAGGGGCAGAAATTCAACCACCAACCGGGAGCTAAATCCAAAAACATTGGCTTCCGGCTTGGACGACTACCCTAGAGCATCCCATCCAACGGAATCTGAGCGACATCTGGACTTGCGATGTTGGATGACTGTTGCTTCAAAATTAATGGGACATTTAGCCGACCTTCTAGGGTATGATCGGTCAAAATATCTTGCAACGGAAACCGCGCTGACGGACCCTGACTTGCTGGATGCACTTCATTGGTCAGAAGAGCTGAATTCTTTCGCTGACTACGGCTTCCATTCGCCAAAAACAATATTGAAAAGAATAACCAGTCCGGATGATTTCAGTCGTCACTATCAAGTGGAGAAAGAACGAGTGACGCTGATACCACCAAAAGATGGATTCGTGAATGCTTTTGGCTACGTTAGTTTATTTCCTATGTTGCTACAAATTCTTTCGCCTAATTCAGAGAAATTATTAATCATTTTAAATAAACTGCAAGATCCTAATTTATTGTGGACCCCATATGGTCTTCGGTCAATTGCTGCAACTGGTCCGTTTTATAATACCCGGAACACAGAGCATGATCCTCCTTACTGGAGAGGTCCTATATGGATTAATATTAATTTCTTAGCTTTAAAATCCTTGAAATACTATGCTACTGAAGGCCAAGACATCGTTTCAGCACTCAGTAAAGAACGCTATGAGAAGTTGCGTGAAAATGTTATAGAAAATATAATGCGCCAGTATTACAAAACTGGGTATGTTTGGGAGCAATACAATGACGCAAATGGGAATGGAAAAGGTTGTAGACCCTTCACAGGCTGGTCTTCTCTGGTCGTTCTAATGATGGCTGAAGAGTACTAATACTAATGTGATAGTTTTATGGATATTGTATTAAATATTATTGCGTATTTTCTGTCGTTTGTGAAAGCTGTACGTATGTGTATTCACATGAACTGCTAACGGAATGTCTGCTTAAAACATTTTTTACCCAGTACATAATATGTGAAAAAAAAAGTTTACTGTACTCTAAAATAAATACCTAATAATAACTAAGTCATTGTAAGGAAAACTTGTGTTACTCGTAGAGATGCTGTAAAGAAGTGTGAAGCTGCCTTTGACTAGTTTCTAAAGTGCACTGTATATGTAATTTGTATTCCATGTTGTGATTTTTTTCCGTTCGTATTTCTATTTCTCAAGTATCGATTGATGATGACCTATTTCAAGATTAAGTGGACGTGAATTTTGTGAACATAAAAAGATTGAACAATAAAAGATATTACCAGTGTGTTTATAGCTTCTAGTCCATTTTATGAAAACTGCTATTATTTATTCTAAATCTTCATGGATTGTTTAATTTTAATAATAGGTTGTCAATAGCACATACCTATATCTCAGTCTAGGATGCAGAGTAGGAAAGGATAATTGTACCACGTTTTGGCTCCCTGTCGTTGTTAAAATTAATTACTCACTTTGACTCGGTTCTACAATGTTGCAGGTCGTCACAAAGAGAAGTCGGATTTTGCTGGCCATGCAAAATCTGTTCAATCCTTTGTAAGTTTCCATTTTTTGTCAGGCGGTCTTTTTATAATGTCATTGCATTTGACACGGACGCTAATTCCTTTGCAGTCACTGCGCTGAATTTCTCGGAATGCCCTTCCATTGTAGTTACCCTAAAAGGCCTTTCTGCAAATGCTGCCTGACTTTTCTGTGCAATGACATTTACTTAACATTATTAGGCCTTCAGAAAGCGCATGTGTATAATTTTGATTCGATTCATTGTACTCTGGATACATTGCATAAGTAAATTTGAACAAAGTAACGTACTGCAGATGATGACCGTTTTCACCAGTGATGACCTTGAAATTGTGGTGATGAATATTGAGTATATACTTACCCGAAAATTATAATTACTATAACCACAGGC
Source organism: Disparrhopalites patrizii (assembly GCA_034698585.1). Classification (NCBI taxonomy): domain Eukaryota; kingdom Metazoa; phylum Arthropoda; class Collembola; order Symphypleona; family Sminthuridae; genus Disparrhopalites; species Disparrhopalites patrizii. Next base: position 52,423 of record JAQGBT010000228.1, read on the forward strand.
GATTTTGCAGGTAGTTATTTTTTCTTCGAGTGCTTAAAGCTATAGGATTGGAAAGAAACCATTTGGCAACGTTAATCTCATGACGTTTCTCTGAAGGTGCGGACAATACAAAAATTTGGAAAGACATCCTCGTGTTCTCCGTTCTCTCTCATTATCATTATCGGCTCTCACCCCAATAAAAGTCACCGTAAAATCAGTAAACGGAAGTCTCGTTTATTTCTAAAAAAAATTAGCAATCTTATGTATATATAACTGGTGGTTGTCGGTTCAATTTCAATCGTTCAATCATTAGGATAAAACTTTATACCGGCTGTTTTTGTCGTGTCTTTTTATCCTGTATAGAGTAGTTTTTCTACACTAAATTTTTTCTAGAGCTCAAGGAGTTAACAGGTGAGTTTTATTTTTATGCATACAGTAGCGAACCACGCTGGTAGCGTTTTCACGTGTATGATGGTTAATGGTAACCAGCAAATTAGGTATTGAAAGAAAAAATGTCGTTGACGTGATGTAAATTTGTTACTTTCGTTTTCTATAGGTTTGTCTAAAACACGGGTCAGTGTCGGCAGGGACGCAAATCTCAAGGAAAGCTGTTGAATAGCAAGTGGTCCTCAGGTATAGTATATAAATGTTCATAGTATTTCAAGTCTTTGTCGGCAATTTATTTATCAATTAACGTCAATCAATTTATTCGTAATTATGTGGGTTACTATTATATTACCTAGTACCCGCAAGTGGGAACTGCAATCGTTATCATTAATGGTACACTAATAATAATGAAAGAGCTTTACTTCGTAACGTCTGTAGACGAGCAAGAAAGTAAAAAAGTCGTTATTGTTGCATTATATCAATTAGATGTATATATATAATGTATATGTATATAATCAGTGGGAGATATATTGTTCAAAGCTCAAGAAAAAACGGCAGAGACATGTATGGATATACTTGCATTAGAATAAAGTCCCCACAAAAAGTTGTATTGCAATGTAGTCTCATACGTAGAAATGATGAAATGGTCATGTAATTCAGTGACATGACAGTGGAACTGTATGTACATTATATAATTGTTTTGTCGTTATCCGGGTTATTTTGACATATTAATAGATTATTTTTTGAAATGGAACAGGTTTAACTAGTCGTAATGATGACACAGCAATCTGCTCCTCCGCAGCCTTTTACTAGGAAGCATGACGACGATGATCTCTTTGACTTGCTCTCAGATTTAGAAACGGCCAGTGCAAACGCTGGCCATTTACAAGGGTTTCAAGAAGGTTGGGATGAAGCATCTCGTCAAGGATTCCTTGTGGGTGTTAACACCGGAAGCAGCGTGAGCTTAGATTTGGGGTACGCTGCTGGATACTGTGCCACTTCTTCCCATTCCCACGTATCTAGTGCAAATAGTCTTTGCGAAAAAATTATTACTCAAGTTAAGGAATTGCCAAAGACAAATGACAAATCTGTTGATTTAGTCGCTCAATCTGCTGAAATTAAATCAATGTTGGAGAAAGTGAAGCTAATGTTTCGAAAAACTGGTAGGGAAAATGTGACGAGGCAAACGTTTGAATTGTAATGATGAATAATGATCGCTTCTGCTGGCACTGCAGTCTTGAATCTCGGGGATCTGGAGCCAATTTGTTTGCTCTGCAGACACGCATGCACTACCTGGACGTCTGATAACATTTTACTGGAGATAAGAATGGAAAATTGTCGTTTTTGACTGTCGCTGGGTAAGACGTGCCCCGAAAATATGTATTGCCCGAGTGTCCCAGTCATGTTCTAATTGCTCGTGGCGTTTCCTAGGTCGGTATATCTCCTTTTGACGTTTCATGTTTCCTGGTGATTACAGGACCAATGTGTACATTGCTATATAATTTATGTGTGTGTATGTTCGTTATGTTTGTATAATATGCACGTATTACAACAGATAATATTAAATATTAATAAAGTTACTTGTTACAAAGTTTTGTGGTTGTAGTCGTGATCTCTGATTTTTATTTTTAAATCAGCACTACGTTAAAATAATCAAGCCCGCATAGCAGGGCTAAATGTGCTACTGCGATATAAGTCTACAGAAAGTTATTTCGTTTGTTAGGTAGGTACTTGAGTCCAACGAATGTAATTATTTACACAAAAATATCCGTTTGTATTTCAGTAATAGCTGCAACAAATAAGCAGTGGTTTTTTAATTGTTTTGTTACCGTATATCTAATTTATTTAGCACTACTACAACCTACGTATTATATATTGTATGATTTGATAAAAAGGGTACATAAACCGCTACACCAGCAAGTACGAAAATAACGACAAACTGACAGAAGTATGTATTTGCGTAACTTACAAGTTTACACTTTCACTCCCAGTATTACAGGAAAAAAACAATACGATGAAAAAATGTGGCATGAAAACTTGACAACTTTTGCAGGCAAACAGCAGGAATTCATGTAGATCGTCGTCTTGCTTCTTGTAACAATCTAACAATTGTTGCAATTAATCAAATGCTTTAGAAAAATCGAAAAATGAACCACTTCAGTGCAGAAATCCTTTAGGCGTAATTAACTTTCTATTTTGTTTTCTTAACCACGATTGTAGTAACACTAGCGGAATCATTTAAACATAGTATGTATATGTATGTACGTGGGGTAGGTATTGTACCTATATATGTAATGAGTGTTGCACGAGCGCCTTGCTTTTAGATGTAAAATAGTGAATAAGTAAATACACACAAGTAGCAATGTAATACATAAATACTAAATCATAATAAAAATTAATCAACAATTGATTAAATTACGTGATATCAGTATTACTTTTTGTGATGCTTACATAGATCAATAGCACAACTGTAGTTCGCTAAGGATTATATGTATTATACCGGCAAGCTTAGAGAATCAAATTAACCTACACCGTCATTGGACAGTCGGTTGGTAGCATTGTAGCCTAATTTTAAGCACTGATACAAGTCCAAGTAGTATATGTATACACGCATACATCTATTGTGTCTTTTCTCATAATCATTTAATTCAGAATGAAACTTATTTGCGAAACTATGGTTAGATTTTAATCACTTTCCAAACATTAGCTACATCATGTAATTACCGAAGCCCCCGTTTTTATTTTAATCTGATACAAAACTGCGTATTTAGAGTAACAACAAAGCAAAGTAACCAATAAGTGCATTGAGCGTAATGCAGCAGGAGTGAACTTGACTTTAGATCACGTGAGGAGATTTTTATACATCTATACTTTGTATAAAATGCAGGCTTGTATTAAACAAGCCAGTAATAAATATTAAGGATTACGAGATTGGGCCTGTGCTTAATGTTGTTAGCCAAAATATATAAAATACAAATAGTGGACATATTTGTATTTTGTAAATTGTTAAAACAGTACCCTAACAATTACTATTCAAGATACATAATGTACGCTATTAACTCAAACAAAATCAAAAAACGAACTCCTGTTTAGAATACAGGATGAACAACAAACAACGTTAAAAAGATCCCATTAGAAAGTTTTGCGCTGTACAGCCCTTTGCCCTTCTTCCTCATACTCCCTTTTCGATACCCACATTTTCTTAAAGGTGTCTAATGAAGCCAAAATCGATCCACCAATCCAGGTAGAATACAATCGCTCTTGAGGTGCTGAGATCTATATTAGTCAACAATATATATTATTATATATTGTATATTATATATATATATTAGTACAACAATTGGAAAAATTGTGCGTGAAGCTGTGGATAATAGGTAAGTTAAAATAATACATATGTGCCAAGTGCCAAGACACATCAAAATTAGTTTCTGTTGTTCACCTTAATTTTAACGTCCTTCGGTGCCAACTTTCTCATTTCACCCAGCAATCGATCACCAAATCCCTGTCGAAAAATATTCATATTTTTGTTATTTAATACTAGTTTACGCATGATTTATATTTTGCGCATACAACCATGCTGCCAAACATTCTTCTTTACGATCTGAAACAATGTAGCCTTTACCTTAAACAATGTTGATCCCCCTGATAAAACGATATTTTGGAATAGAATTTTTCTAAGGTCCATATCAGACTTTTGAATGGCAAAAATTAGAACTTCGTGAAGTCCTTCACACTCTTCTCCAATTAAATCAGGTCTGAAAAGGACTTCTGGAGCTCTAAAACGGGCTGGACCAATCTAAACAAACCACAATTAGGTTAAGAAGTAATAACATACACGCAAAATCATTGTATGTGTATTCAAGCATTGCTATCACGGCACTCACATCTAACGTGTTCCCATCAGGCAATTTATAAATTCTTTTCTCTGATTCTCCAGACTCCTCCTTAAAAGGATTCGAAGACAGAAAACATTCTTTTTCCTTAATCATCTTCACGATTTCAAATTCAGAAGACGTTCTGAAATTTACTCCTTCTTTCCGCAACAATAACCTACAAATACAAGACGATATTAGCGAAAATATTTCACACCACAGAAAGCCATAAACCACAAATTATAGAAATTACCTCAAGTAACGTGTCACGTCACGGCCTGCAACGTCCACCCTCATGATACTGTGCGGTAAGGCAAATCCTTCATAAATAGGCACTGCGTGAGTTACTCCATCACCAGAATCTAATACCACTCCTGTAGTTCGTCCTGTAGCGTATCTAAAAAAGAAAAATCAGCTTAACATCGTTTTACAAATATGTGTTTGATTTCACTAATTACAGAAACATGTACGAATAGCTATAGCACAACTGAAATGAACGTACAAACTCAGAACCGCTTGCATCGACACAAATAAGGCAGGAGCGTTTAAAGTTTCAAAAAATATTTCAGCGGATTTCTCTCGATTTCGCCGGGGATTTAACGGGGCTTCCGTCAAGAGTACTGGATGCTGAAACGCAATAAAATACATTTAATGGGGTAAATAAGATCCCTTCTTAAAAGCAGGTCACAATTTGCATCATTTTGTAAATTCAACCCTATCATACGTATAATATAATCTAAACGTACCTCTTCGGAGAAGGTTTGCAACTGGTCCTTGCTGTAAATATACTGCCAAATTCTCTCCATATCATTCCAGTCTGTGACAATGCCATGTTCCATTGGATATTTAATTGCTAACAACCCTCTATGTTCCTCGGCTTTCCTCCCAATAAATAAATCCCCCTCTAAGGCACCAGCCATGACCCGGACATGTTTGGGTCTGCCAATACTGTGTTCAACAAATAAAATCATTATTATATGTGTAATGTAAGTCAAACATCTTTACGTATGTTTACTTACTATAGTCAAGCACACGCATTACCACAAAACACTGCACCATTTACATAATAATTACTTGACTACAAGAAAAAAAAGCAATAAGGTGATCCTACTAATTTGGAAAACAGCATTTCGGAGTCTGGTCTCCTGCAAACCCAGCCTTTACGATTCCCGATCCCTGCAAGTGCATCAAATACGAATCAAGGATTATTAATCACATTAAATAATCCGATGAATATTATATGCATCTAATTTATGTTATACTAAAGTGCTATTCCCCAGCAGTTGATACATTTTTCAAATGCGTACAAAATGAACGACATCGTATCATGTTAACTGCGACCGGTTCTTCCAGATTCACCATCAGACATTTACCCCTTCATGACGTCTCTCAATTTTCCGGTGGAATCATCCGCATATTGAAGGAATTATTAAAAATCCTCCGAACTTTTTATACCATCATCGCATAGATGAGTCATTCCGAGGTAGATTACACCTCATACACATTTATGAACTTCCCCCATACTATGCAATTCTTTTTGGAATATCCACGGAACAATAAAATCCCTCCTCCAAAGACTCTTTTTTAAGGGAAGAAAAAAGGATGAGAAAAAGTTGAACTTACATTATCGATGACAACCGGTTGATTGACCAATTCCATTGGAGAAAATTGTCTGTACAAACTGACTAGGTTTTTCGGTTTAAGATGTCTTTTCGGTGAATTTTAGGCGACCCAGGCAGGAACTCTTTGGTTATATAGGATTATACGAGAACATCGACAGTTGTGGTTTCTCTGAGCATTACCCTATTTGCTTTGTATAGCATGGAATGGATAGTAACTGACTGTAACATAACTTTTACCATGACAGAGAGATGTTCTTTTGAAAACCTTCCCAAATTGTCAACACTGTGCGAAGAATCTCTTTTTTGGTGATTCAAACCAAGGCGCGGTTTACATTTCACGCTTTGAATTTCCATGCTGTGTGGCCTTGTATTTGTATCCTTAACATTGTCAATGTACGTGTAGTGTGTGTACTGCTTGAAATTAAGCACGGGAGGGCATACACATATACATAAATACATACATGATTATATGAACCGCGACCCATGACAGGGAAAAGGTATCGCTCTTTGAAGTGTTTGAAGCAATTTATTTTTCAATGATTTTTCTAGGAGAAGGTAAGAAAAAAAGTACGAAAATTCATTAAAATGATGGCGGCTCACTAATATAGATAATCACCATGCAATCCTTTTCGCTTTATTCGTTTTCGGTAAAATTGGTGTACTTTGAGAGATTTTGCAATTTGCAAATAGACCAAAATCTCCTAAGGACGAAATCACCCTGCATGGACGATCCCGGGAAATCCTGATGTTGGCCCCAGTCTATTATGAACATTTGAAGAAATCGAGAATGTGCGGTAATTAAAAGTTAGAGAAACGGTTCGGCTCCCTGATGGGATTATTTCTGTTTCATGATATTCATGTTTCACAAATCATCAATATCACACAATGAAAGGCATTCAATGACGGATGACTGGTAACACAGAGCTTAAACGACTTGCCGGGGCCGGGTCATGGTACTTTTTTTTAGTAAGTAGTTAAGTAACAACAATGTGTTCAAAAGCATTATAATACTTTACCAACAATGATAAATGTCTGTAACGTCATGAGATTACGATTTAAAAAAATATGAATATTTAGATCTAAACACATTTGGTCCTGAGATGAGCAAATGCTACCTTCGAAAAATGAACATCGGTTAACACTTAGCGCGTAGACTGCATAAAGTGTATTATGTTTTAATTAAAAATTTTGCGCTTCAATAATATGGGTAAGGAAGGACATTGTCCTAGCTTGGTTTAGAGAAGCTTCCAACTTATGCTTTGGCTGACTTTTGCTACATGTGTTGTGTCCCTTACAACAGATGCACAAGGTGTGGCAGAGTTTAGAGTTTATCCTACCGGAAACCTACCGAACACATTATTGAATCCATTGTCGATGAAGCGTGAAGCGTTCGACAATAAGTCACTTATTATTTACATTTACTTTTACTTATGCGACCTAACATATGCTCCTCAATTAAAGGTGTAAACATTAAACATGCGTATTTGTGAATCACATTTCGTAAGTGTTTTGTATTATCCAGTATCAAATAAATAAAAATACAATTTACAGAGGTATTGAGAACTTAACATACTGCAGGCAAAATTGTAAACATAATTAATTAATATTAACGTGGCTTATTTATTACTGTCCTTGTCCACTTCTACTATCCTTCTACCGCACAAATCTCTCGCTGGACTGGGTTCCTCATCGGAATCTGAGGAATCTTTGTCTAAAGAGTTCGCTAAAATATTATCATCTGAATCACTGGAATTATCATAGTTAGATAACCCTGGAAGAACACCAATGCAAACCAAATTGCCTTTATAAGGTACACTCTTTCCAACTGGCGGAGAAGTTTTGTCGTCTTTGACTACTTCTGCTGCAGAAATTGAAGGAGCAGCTTCGTTTGCATTATGTACAGTCTCTGCATTAGCTTCAGTATCATCTACAGAATCCAATTATTGAATGAAAAACCTGTACATTTACTATGAATTTGAAAATATAGACTCATCACAAGCTCACCTGGTTTCGCCACTTTAACAGGAGGCTCCGATTCTTGCTCAGTTGATGGGGCTGAATTGGAGGCTTTTCTTTTAACAATCCCGGCTAACAATTTCGTTTGCGATGTTCTACTAGTACCAATGGAAACTTCTTCTTTCTTTGGTTTAGGTTTGGCTGCTGCATTACCCAATCCAATTTCATTCAGTATATGCTTCTGCAACATTTCTTCTCGTAAGCTAGATACTTCACTTCGAAATGATGACAGCGCTTGCGCCTCCTCAATTTGTTTCCGTTTTTCCTCCTCTAATCTAGCACGGTCGACAAAATCGAGGAAGTCAACTTCATCATCGTCTAAAACCTTCACCAAATTTTCTGTAAAAACAAATATCAATGACTTAGTAAATCAAAAATGTATACATAATGCCTTCAGGTATAAGTATCAAAATACAGTAACAAAAATCAGTATTATCTTTATCTATACATAAATATATCATACATATATCATGCAACTGTATAATAGTTAAGTCACACATGAGGTTGCTTTCCACGTTAAGATCAAAGTTTGAACTTGATGGTGACATGGTAAACGTGGTCGCTTTCGTGAACGGAGCCTTGGCAGAGCGTCGAAATAAGTGAAATTATTTGTTTACTATTCCAAGAATCGGCGACACTTGAATTTATGTAATCAAATCCAGTAACTTACTAAGTTTGTGGGCCTCCTCGAACTCTTCTTGCTTTCTGTCTCTTTGTTCCTTTAACCGGTCATACAGTGATCGGGTTTCTTGTGGTTCTTCCGGCGCTTCTATAAAATTCACACAATAAACAACATTAAAATTTAAAATGCTCTCCCCAATACGTGCTAAAGATGAGAATGTCAACCAATATTCTAGTGCAAGAAAGTTTGCATCTAAATCCAACTCCTACTGTAACTTTGATACGATTTTGGTATTTCTTTGGTACCACTTTGTTAATTAACAATAACGGATCAACCTGGTAAAAACAACAACCGATTGATCACTAAAGAATTTGCAACGTCTAAGAAGCAGCTGACTCCGGCAACTTGAATGACCCTCATCCCAGAGTAGGTGGGTCACTTCAAAACAAGTTCCAAACAAACACTGTGTGACAATTGACAATGCTTCGTTGGCTTCATAGTTCATGCAAAAACGGCTAATAATAACAATAGCAAAATGTAGAGGTAACAAAGCAATAATAGAATCCTCAAATGTTGAAAACTAGTATCACCACACAACGGTGACAAATGACAAACCAAACAACAAACTGATATTTACCACTAAAACTAGATGAAATAGAAAAACTACTTACGAATAGGCTCGTCCGGTTTTCGTACTTTTTCCCATTCTTCTTGACGCTGTTGTCGTTGCTTTTCAATTTCCGATTCCGTAATAAACCCTGAACTCATTCTAATGACGGTAAATACTATCTCGTATTTGTAATATTGAATAGTGTATTAATATATTAATAAATTGTATAATCGTTGTATTCAATATAATACCCGTGTTAGCACAAGTCAAACACCACTTCTGAATTATATGAATATAGTGTCGGTATTATTGTGTGTCTAGGTTAAACACCTCCTGCTCATTTCAGCACTAGAAACCTGTAAAAATTAACCAAACTAATCCACCCGTATTTAATTATTAGCAATGTGCCGTACAGACATCCAGACTCATGCGTGTCCGTATAGTTTATGATGTGTATATATTTTTTGTACACAATAATTTCAGTAGCGAGCTAAGTAGCTTTTGTCCGCATTTTTTAGTCAGTCTGCCCGTATAGAATTTGTTAGCAAGTTGGTTTTCGGCGTACCAATAGCCCTCAACTTACTAGTCTGTTAATTGAGGAAATACTCGTTAAATCGCCAAATATGTGTTCACCGGGATTTGTTATATACGCATTTACATGCAAATATTTTTTTTTTCAAATGTTACGCTTTGTACCGCAGCCGGAGCACGAGCTCGAATTCTCTGGTTTCCTATTTTAGACCAATGTAGTCCGTATGATTTAAGGAAACTGTAGCCAGATGGAAGAAACAAATGTTTTTCGGAGCAAAATTGCATGTATGCACAATTTAAGCACGGATGAAACCTAATGAAACGTAGATGAAGGACTTCACACAATCACACTTACGTGGAATTACAATTAGTTTTTGCCAAGATTGATACTTCGTACGAAAATAACTCTTCCAAGCGGTAATTATCAATTAAAAACAGGCAGCACCATCAACGACAGGTCGATGAGGACGCCAAACGTACGGGATAATTTCATAATTTATTATTCCATTATATTACTACTATAAGTAACAGTATGGTGTATTTTAACCGCAGAACAAATACGGATTAATATCCTTCGGATTTTATTGGTGTTCAATGAAGCCGCAATAAAATTCCAAATCCGCAGTACATAATATCCATTGCCGATAATAAGGTCGACAGTCGACACACAACCTTACGTTTTAGCTGCATAATACAAATATTATGAACATAATGTTAATATTAATCGTATACAGAATTTGCAATTAGATGCATCAAAAAACTAAAACGTGTCTGTAATTGCTAATTGCTAATAATAGCCATTTTGCGATTTAACATTCCGTATTTATATGTATATACACATAATAAATACATACGTATAATGTCCTATTAAAAAAATATGTTACAGCTCATTTAAAGTTATAAGTACGTTAAGTACTTACGAAAGTTTGAGTAAAACAAAACAATAGTATAATACGCTCTGTGTGGTTGAGAAACTACCCTTCACTATCGTCGTCTAAGATATCCACATTAAACTCGGACTTCTTGTTCTTCTTTTTCTTCTTCTTCTTTGCCTTGGTATCAGCTGCTTCTAGTTTCGCCTGTTCTTTCCCCTCTTTGGTTCCTAAATTTCAAAATAAGAAGGCTATTGCACAAATAGAAATTATAGAACAAAGCAGACTGCGATTTCTCAAGTAAATATCACATGCATACACGATGTGTCAAAAGATTTCGACTGTAATAATTTTTATCTACACTAAAAAAGCTAAGAATCAAATGCGTATTATGTATGTATTTGAGCAAAATCTGCATACTTTCAATGACCCCTATTGCAGTCTTGGCGGCCAGCTCATCCGTGGGTTTCTTCTTTTGTCGGCAGTGGTCAATGACACCGATAAAGATCATCACGCAGCAGAAGCCTATATCCCCGAAAAGACAGCCCAGGAATGGTATTGCTGTCGATTGCGGCTCTTTCAACGTATACAGCTTCGGAAGATCTGCGGAACTGTTGTACATCAGAATGATAATGCAGGTGGCCATGAGTGTAATGAAACCCATGTTGAGGGTTATTGTATAAAATGGGGTTGGTTCCTGTTGTTTCCAAAGCACATTGGTAGGAAACAAAAATAAAACCAAAAAATGTAAAGCAACAACAAACACAAGTTCAAACTGGCCAGCATACTTATTGTTAGTACAAACAAACAAATTAGTAAATCGAGGAATCTAACCATAAGGTCCACAACAATTGATCACTAAGACTTGTCTACAACGGAGCAGCATCCCGTAAAGCAAGCCGAAAACAGCTCCGTATTACAATTCTATCTAACTCCACTTCCGATTTTTTCCTACGAGTTGTGCGAGATGACCAAAATACGCAAACCATAATACAAATGGAGAACAATATAAATACAATACGAAGATGTCTAATTCGATGTATGTAATTTTTGAGCATTAAAACGCGAGCATTGAGCTTTCCCTGCAAGGGTGATCATAAACATTTTGATTTATCGTGAACCGCTGTTTGAATCCGCCATTTAAAACAGCATACTGAGCACAATCTAACTACAAATAACGAGTGTGCTTAATGAAGCGGCGGTAACGGAAGTTTAGCCCATTTCCTTTCGATTGCAAAAAGTCCAAATTATTATAATTTAAGATTATCTAAGTCATGGAGTCATCTAAGAGTGTCATCTGCTCAGACTGTTAATATTTTTGAATACAGATCTGATCCAATAATAACTGTACTTTTTAAATTGTATTTCTGTTTTTACGTTTACGGTATGCACAGTACAGTACATTGTAAATTCTTACCGTAACAAATATCATTCCCAGACCGATAACCACTTGCAAGCCGGAAACAAAGACTGCGATGACATTGAGTGCATGAATTGACCAACAAAATTTGGCGGCAGTTCTCTCTATCATAGCATCGCATGTTTCTTTGTCTACTGGCCTCTCCCCACACGCGCAATACGTGTTCTGGTCCGTACAACCCGGTGCCTCTTGTTCCTCGCTTTCTCTGTCGACCATAAACAATTTGTGACAATCCATCGTCAGTTTGCAATATTTGATGGCCATCACTAGAAGGATGATACCTACAACCTGTAAAGTTTAACCGAAGGCCGCCTTAAATTGCAAAAATGCGTATACACAATCCAATTGAAGTTCAGGATAGTCCATATATTTAGCTTTTGAAATATATTTCCGTCTAAAACAAGAAATCTCACTATTGATATTGCCCAGAAGACCGTCTTCGTTTTGACCAGTTTAGGGGGCATGGCGACTGCACGAACTTGTTTCACCATCCTGGCTGTTATAGCGCTGTTGTAGAGTACGACGAAACGAGAACGGGAATTTCTAGATCTTCGGGGAAATCTTTATTTCAAGAAGTATATACATAAGATGTATATGTACATAATATATATGTATAGTACAACAGAGACAATGGGAAATACACAATATAAGGATACAATGTTCTAATTCTACAACTCAAAGTTGGAACAATTACTCCTTAACAAAGAACTTGATTGTGGATGGACCATTTAATTTTTCTCAATCAGCTAACTAAACAATCATTAGTGATTAATTACCAGTGCTAATAGTCAATAAAAGACCGAAGCAATATAAAAATTACACAAATTATTCGTCACTACTGGAGCGTTAATCACGAAGGGTTTCTACGAAGAAAACAGAAAGTACTCATGTCAGCGCGGTGATCAGTTTATTATCACTTTTGTCTTTGAAGCTAGTGGCCGCAGCATTTAGCATTTATACGAGTTTATTTTGTCAGAATTATTAGTTAGAATTAGAATGCTGAAAAACGACATAATAGCAATAGCATCATTATTAAAACTCTTAATTATCTATTATTATAAGCTCCACTTGCGTCCATAATTTCTCCATACGATAAAACATCGTACTTTTCTTTACAAAAATCTATATTGCATATAGAAAATGGCTGTCTTCGTTACACTGCAATGCTAATGACAAATCCGTCGCGTTCGTTTACCA
>JAQGBT010000229.1:0-65522 GCA_034698585.1 Disparrhopalites patrizii
GATTAAGTATTAAGCCAGCTAATAATGGATTAGATTAGATGATTAAGTATTAAGCCAGCTAATAATGGATTAGATTAGATGATTAAGTATTAAGCCAGCTAATAATGGATTAGATTATTAAGTATTAAGCCAGCTTATAAAGGATTATATTCCATTATAAATGGATCTAATGGGTGTGTTATACATATGTATACATACATACATCTTAATCTTGAGTTCATTACATGCAATGGTATAGGGTCTATATATGTATATGTCAGGCGTTAGGATAGACAGGATTCAACCCGGCTTAAGTTCGTCAAGAAGCAGTAATCTGGGGCAAATCAACACATGATTAACGTACATAGACAGGCAGGACAGCTTTTATTCCTTCTCGTGGGTAAACATTTTCCCAAATGACATTGGAAGGAGAAAAAAAGCGAACCTAACCCCCTTTGCATCTATCCCCATGATGAATCCATCCTTTAATTCCTTTAAATGGGAGAGGAGCTTGGACAAACCTCCTGGCTCCTGGGTCTCTCGTTAAAGTTCAAGTGTGCTTCCTTACAATTATAGCACTTGGACATGATAGCCTTCTACATTATATAGCCTTATACATATACTCGTATATGGGGATTAACACTAATATGCATGGAAAAAATGAAACGTCAGAGATAAATGACGTCGGGGGGGGGGGAATTGAGCCTTTACTTACATATCTGTATATGGGGATATAAATAGTGGTTAATGGATGATGGTGATTACATGGAAAGTGGGCAGTGTCATCCTTTAGTATCCTTTCCGCTAATATGACTGACAAAAAAACTGCATCCATACAGCCAGGACTGGAGAAAGGGGACTAAATAATTAATTTCTCCCGTCCCCCTCGTCAATGGGAAGGGGGAAAGACTGGACTATATTTAAGGGGGACATACACAGTTAAATGCAGAGTTAAATATAGATGTACATGTAGGGATTTTATATATTTAAAATATGTATATTTAAAAAAAATATATATTTAAAAAATATATATATTTAAAAAAAAATGCTTCAAATATTTTTGTGACTCGAGAGGTAAATAAAACTAACAATAAGGACGTGACTGGAGGGCCGGCGTGGGACTGAATAGATTTGCCCGGATTTGTTCATTTGTTCATTTGTTGTGTTGTAAGATTGGCTTTGATTTGAAGTGGCGTGCGGAGGGTGGTTCACGTGATGTGGCCATTTTGTCTTTGCCTGCCTTGCCTACTCCCATAAGCACTTTTCCCCCCTGAGCTGCCACTTCTCGTCAAAAGAGACCAGAAGAGACCTTTAAAAGAAGCCTATATAGGTTTACGGGAGAGCGAAAAAAAACCTTTTAATAGAGAAAACCACCGCCCTGAGAAGAACTGTTTTTTTTATTATTTTAGATATTACACTACTGGAGAGAGAGAGAGAGAAAGATAATCCTAGGAATAATTATTCTTAATTAATTCATTTCTCCTCCCCCAAAAAAAAAATTATATATTCTTTTGAACTATTATTATACAAATCGAGAAAATAGGGACAAGTTACTCGGGCATGATTCTACTATTTATTAATATCCATTCCTGATTTTTTTTTTCTTTTTATTAAATCCCCATTTTCCTCGACGATAGTTTTTTTTTTTTTAGTTTATTAAGTCATCCTCATTAATTAGTATATCGCATTCTTTGTTACTTGCACCTATACTTGGACATACTTTCCCCGTCTTTTGTTCACTTCGAGAACGAATTCTGTACAGTTTTTTCCCCCGAATTCTTCCTTTAATTGTTAGTTTTGGTAGGTTTTCCGGGTTCTTGTAATAGTTGGTTATTTATTTGACTGTTTTGCTCATCGCGGTGTCATCATATATCGTCCGGAACGAGATATACATATATATAGTTTAGGAGAGTTTTTCAAGGTGGTACTATAGATTTTGTTTTAATTCTGGTATTTTTACCAAGGTTTTTTTGAACAACGTTTGTTGTTTTTTTTTTTTTGTCGTTTTCCTGTGACATTTGTTGTTGAAGTAGTTGGAGTTTGTTTTTTGGTTCTCCTGCGAACTTTAATTTCCCGAAGCGAACAAAACAAATGCAGGCTATCAAATGTGTCGTTGTTGGGGATGGGTGAGGACAAATTTGTTATAATTTTCGTATGGTTATACATTATGATTACTGGTTTCATTAAGAAAAGGCTGACAATACATATATATATATACCTTTGTGGCTTTTTACAAGCAGTCAAGAAACATTACTGTTGACATGTTGAATTGAAGTTTGATATGAAGTGGCATGTAACCAACAAGCTATGTGCATTTTTTTGTTGAACAGAACATATCTCTTATATTTTTATTTTTGTTTTCTTTTTTTGCGTTTTTATAGTGCCGTGGGTAAGACGTGTCTACTCATCAGCTACACTACCAATGCCTTTCCTGGTGTAAGACATTATTATTAAATGTTCAATTTATTATTTTGTAACATTTTCAAAGATGTTTCGCATGTTCCGGTGTGAATACTTTTATTTAATTACTTTTAAGAAGATGCTTTAATACGGGAACTCGTTGGAGTTTTGTGTCGTGTTCGTGTTTGTGTAATCTGGTTGTTATCGTTGAATCCTTTGGTGGCTGATATTGTTTGTAGCCCTAATTTATGTTTGTCAATGCACTACATGAATTGTTGAAAAGATACAAATATATAGAGATAATACTGATTTCTTCGATGCATGATATGCCGGGAATTGTAATGAAGTTTGAAGAGCTTAATCAGTGGAAGAAAACCTGACGTGGATCTTATGTTTTGTTGTATTTTTAGGAGTACATTCCGACAGTATTTGACAATTACAGTGCCAATGTGATGGTTGACGGCAAACCCATAAATCTTGGATTATGGGATACGGCTGGTCAAGAAGACTATGATCGGTTACGGCCTTTGTCATACCCTCAAACCGACGTATTTCTCATTTGTTTTTCACTTGTCAATCCAGCCTCGTTCGAAAACGTGCGAGCAAAGGTACAGAGACTTGCTTTCGATGCTTGTTATTATAATGCAAGCAGATACTTTTGGTATGCTGTGTGTATTTGGAGTGTTGATATGCAATGGTTGATTTAAAAATGTGATTGTTTAGCAATACAGAGAATGAATCATTTATAGTACAAGTTGCTAATATTGATAATGTATAATATTTGTTCAGTGGTTCCCGGAAGTACGTCATCATTGTCCAAACACGCCCATAATACTGGTTGGAACAAAGTTGGATCTTCGTGATGACAAGCCTACAGTAGAAAAATTGAAAGACAAAAAATTGGCTCCCATAACGTACCCGCAAGGACTCTCAATGGCCAAAGAAATTTCCGCTGTCAAGTATTTAGAGTGTTCTGCACTTACACAGAAAGGACTTAAAACTGTTTTTGATGAAGCCATTAGAGCGGTTCTATGCCCTGTAAAACCCCCAGGTAAACCCCCAAGGTGCTGGATTCTTTGAGAAACGCTTCCAATATCCGTTCTTGTCTTTTTATTTAAACCTATATTTATATTGACATTCTTTTTTGCTTTTCCAAGATGTTATTGGTATACAAAGTGTAGGTATAAAGGAAATCAATATTCGCGTTCTACCACATATACACTACACGTTAATTGCGGTAATTTTGATAATGCATACTTCAACAAAATACAAAACAAATCACAAAATATTCGCGAAAGAACGGGAGCTATTACGGTTTTTGGAAGCGTACGCACAGGTCGCTGAAGAAACAAAACTCTCGAACCTTATATCAGTGACCCATGAATTTAGTATTGTATCTAGCCTTGGCGAGAGTTTAATAAAATCATTTATTCTTGAGGAAACATCCTGATAGCTTTCCGTGTTTTTCTAATCATACATAATAATGTACTACAGTTTTATGAATGATAATAATACACAGGCCTTACGATTTGGTTGTATGTATATGTTTGGATAAAATATTTTGCCAATTATTTTATTTGAAATTAATGTTATAACACAATATTATATACTGCGTATATTTACTCTATACTTACAATATATTGAGACCTATATATTCCTTCTTCCAGAAAAGAATACCAAATCTATTATTATTATTATTATTATTAATTATTAATACTTCTCTGCAATGGAAATGAATATATAAATACATTATAATAATTATTATTATTAATTAATAATCATTTACAAAATACTAAGAAAAATGTGTATATAAATAAAATAAAATCATTATTATAAAATTTGAAGCTAAAAATTGTTCCGTACTTTATATTTACAGAGTAACTTTATCCATGTTATTGTGTCAATGTCAAATGTTTTCTAAATATTTCGGACGTGCCGTTCTTCCAACATTGTGATTATCAATGATATTTTGTATTTACTTCCAAATGATATACTTGACACTCAATTGACCCAAACCTGTCCAATGGATCTGTATACCGCTTCTGAAAATCTGCCAACTTGTCAACGTATCCCAAGAAAAATTAATTATGCTTCTGTACTCAATAATTGTTACAATTTACACTAGGGGCCTTCTGCGATGTGTCACATTCTCCTGCAAGGCCGTAAGCCTTGACTGAGTCATTGAAATGTCAATGTCCCTCAACTCTTGTCAAGATATGAAATATCAAGATTACCCAAGGGGGAAAATTAATAGCAGGCACTACACTGGGTTGGTGTCAAATCCCAGTAAAACCCTAACATTCTCCAGCACTCATGTCTTTCTGTTACTCGATCTCCTTGTCTTTTGGAAATTAAAGGATCGAGCACAATTAAGGATCGAGAATAATGAGTCATTGCCATTGTTCAAGACTGTAATGAATAAAGAAGTATGTACCTATATTCTAAAAGGGAGGGAAGAGAACTGAAGTGCACAAACTATTGAAATTACTGGACGTTTGTTAAAATGATCCAGACGTCTCCAAAATGTAGGCAACTCCCAGATCCAGACCATCGTCTTCTTTTTCCTCACATTAGTCATGTGTGGGTGTGACGTTCTGTATGGATAAGCACATATTTGTTCATTTCAATCCCTTTCATCCTTCATGTATGAATCATTAATAGGGGTTGTTGTCTCTTAAAATTCCGTCAGTTCACCCAGAGATATCTCGACCACAGTGTATAATCTCAACCTGAGAATCTCATATTGATCTGATTCGTCTGATTGGGATTCCTATTAGGAGATTATAGGACAGTGTGTAAATATTGGAAAGGCTTGACAAGTTTCAAAGTCCTTTAAAATCCATTGGATGATATATGATCAAGGTATAGATTTGAAGGAGACGTTATAATTAGAGAGATGTTGGTTGATGACAACGTTTGTGCATACACGTTTGTTCAACGTGTCCATATGCCTTGTCATGCATACTACTTAAAAGGGGCTGAGATTTGTTGAAAAATGCAAAGTGTGTGTAATTGTAATATAATATCCCATTCATTTCTTGACGGCCTTGTCATTTGCTCCGATTGAGTGAGAGAAGAAGGACCTCCGTCGCCTGCCATCTAACGCTCCCAACAGCCACAGTCTTCAAGGATGGCTGACGAGGATTGGGGTACGAAATTTTTTTTTTCTTTTTCACCATCATCTCTCTCTCTCGGCCTGTACATAATACGAACACTGCTTCATATTTTTGGGGGATTAAACAAAATTCTTGATTAACCATGCTATATATTCTTTAAGACAAAATATCCTCTCTTATCCTTATTGTCTCAATCTGAAGATACGAACCAAATCAAGATTTAAGTCCTCGTGAGTGTGCTAAGGTTCGAAAAATTAGATCGGCCTTTATTTTTCATCCCTTGCAGGAAGATCGGGCTATCTCCATTCTGGTGGTGCTACTATGGATAAATGGAAAGGAGAAGATGAAGACGAACCTGTCAAGGTAAATATATTGATTTGGAACCCAAAAGATTTAGATCATTTCCTCTAACGTTCACAAAGAGATTCAAGGGGGAATCGGAGGATCCTCTCATCCTTATTTTGGAGAGGACGGCTCCGTGGGGATTAATGAAGATCTTACAGGAGTTTGAAACCATTTTTTCCTCCAGGGATTTTCTTCTCGAAAATTCTCAAGCGGCGTATTTTATTATGAATCATAACATCTGCATGTGTATATAGGTAACGTGAACCAAATTAGAAAGGAAATGAATGGGGCATGCCACCGCGTGCTTTTTTGGGGAAACTTTCACTTTAATCTTTCCATATTGCCCATTTGCTTTTCCGAAATGAATGATTATTGAGAATTTAAATTTGTTGTTAATTACTCACTCCACACCGATCACGTCCTGAGAAAGTTCATGCAGGTGGCGGTAATATTAAATCCTTATATGAACCAGATTTTTGGTGGGTATTACGACTAGAGAGTATTCGGTTTTGTAGGTGGAATGCCATTATGTGTACGGGATGAGGGGGTATGGATGATGTGATTAAATGCGAATAAACTTGTTTTTAGTGGATGTTACGAGGGCATTCGGTTTTGTAAGGGTAATCTCACTAAGGATGGGTTGGGGTTGGGGGGATGTTGATGGGGTGGATGATGGAGATATCTTGTCTTACAATGTAATTGAGTGGTCTTGTGCAGTGCTTTCATAAGCGCTTGCTTTAATTTCTAGGATTCTTGGGATCAATCAGACGGAGAAGAGGAATCTAAAACTTCGACTCCCGCAGTAGCTGCAGTCAAAAATAAAAAAAGGTTACAGAATAAGCTCGCCGAGAAAGAGAGACAGGAGGCGGAACGATTATCTAGGCTTACTGTTAAAAGTCCCGAAGAATTAGAGGCAGAAAAATTACGTCTGGAAAAAGCTAAGGAAGCAGCGGAAATCAAAGGGATTCAAGAAGCTTTTGGTTAGTTCACACCTCCAGCGTCTACCGGCATTTGAAGCCTATTTTTATAATGCACCTGTAGTAGAGGAATAACATCTATTACACGTATGTCCTTGTATAGGTTCAACGGAAGTAAATAGCATGGACCCCCAAACTAAAGACGATTTCGATGATTTAAGGAAACGATTGGTGGCTGATTTAACGAGACTTGAAAAACGTACATTATTTGGTGACTTCCTTGAGGACTTTATACAAGATTTGTGTTTGTATCGTAAGTGGCGTATTCACTTGATTTTTTTGGTTTATTTTCTTATTGTTGATCCAAACATAGTTAAACTAATTATCATTTAAATTTGGATTTGTAGTTCCAGCTCGTCGGTTAAAAAAAGTGAAAACAACTGTCGAGGCCCTGTACTTTGAAAAGTCCAAGAATGAAAAAGCTGCCGCTGGTAAAGTTTCTTCCAGCAAATCAGCAGGTGTGAAGAGTAAAGCCAAACTAAATGTTGAAGGTGACCGTGCGATGCTCAAAACCTACGATGATGTGGACGATTACGAAGATTTCATGTAATTTTTTATGTGTAAAACAAGAGAAACAAATGCACCACTTACTAGATTTTGTAATCTAAATCCTTTATTTGGCTTTGTCGGTCTTCTATCTTTATTCGTGTTAAAACTATTTTTAAGCTAATCAAATCACAATTTTGATGATTGCTGGAATAAGTAATAACCCATTAAAGTTTAAAAAATTGTTAAATCTGAGCAGTTTTTGCAGGATTCGTGCAAATAAAAAAAATAAAACTTGAATGCCACATGTGCCCGGAAATTAAAATATAAACAAGCTGTCAATGTTTTTCGCTTTTTGTCCTTCTGTATACGCTTCATACCAAATCATAAACTTGTAGATGTAGATAATTCTTTATTCATGCCTGCATCTGCATGAGATTCCTCCCGCAATTCAACGACGTCTGACAAACGTTTTTATGTTTTGCTACTCCGTTAGCATTGCCAATAAACACTCGAATCGTTACTTTGTACCTGAAGCACGTATAATACCCCTGGGCAATTTCCAATTACAAAGCAAGTAAAGAGCCGATTCTCGGCCTGAAAAAGGTCAAATGTGCGGTCACGAGAAAGCGTTTTAGTTTAGTAAAAACTTTCAGAATAAGTTTTTGGTAAGAATTGATTTCTCTATAGTATTAATAGTATATCATCTATATAGGCATATACATATATAGAGATCTCGGTATTTTACTGAACTGAAGCAATACAAATAATTGGTGTTGAAGTTCAGCAGTAAGGGCCTTTTTATAAACCGTCATACGATTCACACAATCTATTATTATTGTAATTACCACTAGTCGTATGCATGGGCAAAATATACTTAATTCGCAGTTTAACACTTTTGCGATCATCCTGTTTATGAAAGGTTTGTATAAATAAAATCCTACAAAAGTAAAACAACAGGATGAAGCTACAGCACAATAGTTTTGTTTGGAAGAAAATCGAATTGAAAAGTTTATTAAAACCGGCTTCTTGATTGTTGCTTAAAAATTACCTGCCATATATTTATTTTGTATGTACATTTCTTCATAATTAAAATACATTATTACTATTAATAATAAATAGTAAACATTTGTAAATGATACATTAAATGGAAATAATATTTAGATTGGCCGTTTAAAAATGTTCTTCGGTATGGTATCGTAGTGTATGACATGAGTGGTTTTGATCCTTAGGAGGTTCCACAAGAAAAATTATTCTCACGGTGGAGTTTATAGCTTGTAGAAGTTGGTAAATATTAAATATGCATATATAATAATATATCTATGTTGGTATACACATACAGAGTTATAATTTATAATCCTATATTTAATATTAATAATAAACAATTATATAAATAAGTCTATCGCTTGATTCTAGACACAATCCATTCGAGTCCTTCCGTGAGACCTGCGCCGGTAAGAGCACAACATGCTTGAATTTGCCATTGCCTTGATTTGTATTTATCTAAATTCAGTTCCCGGCTAATCAAAGCAGGAGACAGAGAGGTTCTGTAAAACGTAAACATTTTATATACTTTCAATATTTGTACGAAACCAAATTGGAAAGGAATACTGTTATTAATTAAACATATGTACAACACACATGTTGCTTCCCAATACTAAACTACTAAACTTACTTTACATCTTGTTTATTGGCGAGAATAAGAAAACTGGCGGACTGCAGTTCATCACAGCTCATAAGGTTGTCTAATTCTGACCGAACAAGTGTCAGTCGCTCGCTATCCGTCGAGTCAACAACCAGTATCACAAACTAAAAAATACGACACCATAATGTAACAAACTTAATGTAACTTTTGCTTCAATAATTTTCGAAATAAATCTGGTAATTAAATCTGATTGTTTTGTCACATACCTCGACGTTAATAAAATAAGTAGTCCAAGTCTGCCTCAGACTTTGTTGTCCCCCAAGATCCCACATGACAAAATGAATATTTTTATACGTTACTTCCTCCACGTTGGAACCTATGGTTGGTGAGGTTTGAACCACCTCATTCATTATGAGTTGATACAATATCGTCGTTTTGCCCGCATTATCCAGGCCGACAATGACAATCTTGTGCTCTGCAAGAAAGATTTTGAATTAACCAATTAATCCCCCACCTCAGGAACAACAAAGTTACTAATATAAAATAATAATGCACCCTCAAAATGATAATTACAACCCATACTACAATCTATACAAATCATACGATGTACGTATACTACTGATCCACTGTACTACATTGCGTCCAGTCACTATGGTCTAGCCTCAATGTAGGGTTCAAAAATGGGATTGTTAGAGAAATCAAAACAATTAAACGCAATCTGTTAAAAAATCAATGATCCATACCTTCATTTCCAAAGAGAGCCCAAATCTTGGAAAATATCAAACCCATACTAAAATGACGAGAACAATGTCATTCCTCCGACGTTCCTTTTATATCATTCAAATGATTTCACTGGATTTGAACACAAAAATGATTGTTAAGACTGACAAACTATTTGGAAAATAATCTATTTATTTGTAAAAACAGGTCAAAAATCCCAAAAGCTTAATATTCACAACTCAACAGACTTTCACTTTGGTACAAAAAAACTATATACATATATTAAACACTTAAGCAGTTAAAGCATACGATGCACCTCCTTTTCATGTGAACTCAGCCATAAATAAAAGACAAGATGAAGAGAAAGAATACAGAATAATGGAAAATAAAAATTTTATACCGTATTTCGCGGGACCGTCAAAACAGCGAACAGATCTCTCATCGTACAGAGTCTACAGAATAGAGATTTCGGCGAACAAATTTTTCCCCTCGTTATTTGGAGAAGTGAGTCAAAAATCCTTTTATTTTATGGTTAATTAAATTTGATTTTCTATGATTGTGTGTTAAATTTCTGGATAAACGAAATGGCATTTAATGTCTTTGGGTAATGCAAATTCCAGTCAGGACAAAGAACATATTTCTTTTATTGTAATAATTTTTGGAATGTGATTGATGAGATAAATCTTACTAACCAACTGAAAAATAGTGGAAATGTCTTGAATCTTGATTTAGAGATTGAAAAAACCAACTAACATTGTATGCATAATTTTTATTTTGCCGTGTTCAAGAAAGTATAATAAATACATTCCGACATTCGAGAAGTTTTAATTAAACCACCGCGTAAAACTATTTAATCGAGGTGTGGAGCAAAACTTTATTAATTTTCGGCCTTCGAATGCATTCTAGAAACAATAACTAATAATGGTGTATAGCCTATCTATGAGAGCCCAAAACTGAATTAAATCCTTTCCAAATAAAAAATTATGTCGTAGAAGCAAAGAATCTGAAGACTTCTGATAGAAACTCCGAATACATGTTCACAGACAGAGCAGGAAATTCCAGATTTGCTGAAATTGAAACAAATCATCATTTTAGAAAACATTATTGTAAAAACAAATAAGTAGTAAGAATGCGCTCAGATTTACACTGCAACCAAGTCCGAAAAAAGTATGGTCTTACTGTTTGCTTTGTTCGGATCTCGAATAGTTCCATTTTCATACGTAATTTTAAAAAATGGATCCTTTTCCGACAAATTCACCGACGGG
Source organism: Disparrhopalites patrizii (assembly GCA_034698585.1). Taxonomy (NCBI): domain Eukaryota; kingdom Metazoa; phylum Arthropoda; class Collembola; order Symphypleona; family Sminthuridae; genus Disparrhopalites; species Disparrhopalites patrizii. The sequence continues at coordinate 10,934 of JAQGBT010000229.1, forward strand.
TTTCTAATCAGGATCACTTTAGGGGACTTATCCCGCATGTCTTTTAGCATTATATTTCCTACTACCTGTAAAAATAAAATAAAAATACAATCCCATTAAATTTACATTTTATGATTTTATCCCTTTTTACGAATCAAACTCAATTACTTCACGAATGCCGTATTATTAATTATTATAATTTCAAATTGCAACCTTTAATTGGTCTGGTTTATTATGGAGCCAGAACTTAGTTCTCTAGTGTGTAAAAATTGTATTAGATTTTATTTTAATCATATCCAGTTAAGTACCAAAATGGCAGAAATGTCCGAATTTGTCCATGTTCGGCACGTTGCCTGGATGCTGCTGAGACAGAAGTACGCCAAGGAATCCGAGGGATCTCTTACTTGAACGCCCTCCTTTGTTTTCTGGGGCGTCATAATACAATATTATTCAATAAAATACTTGATTAATAATAAAGGTTATTGCTCAATAAACTTACTTTACTATATGAGAATAACCTGGTTATTTACTTTACTCAGATTGTTTTGAGTATTTCAATAATAGACATAAAACATACAGCATATTTGTATGAATTTTTGTATAACATTATAATTGTATTTGAATTTTTATTATTCATTAAGCCAGATTCAGTACCAAAGGCAAAACTGTTGAGTACAATAATACTTCCAATTTCCCCAACGAGGCCTCCAAAACCAAATCCTCCTTCACCAAGTGGATTGTCAAAGGAATATCCACGGGTTTTTCAGGGTCTGAGCGAGCTGTAAAGACATGGTTTATTGTAGTTTACTAAAATAACTTCAACTGATCCATTCTTCCAGCTGTATTTGTACAAGTCACTCATATATAATTAATAATTACCTTTAGAATTAGCTTTTACTTTGACATTTTTTGTAGGAGCCGACAAACGACCCACGACATTGCTGAGTATTCCATAATCTTCAATGTCCATTCTTAACTTGGAAATGGAAATAAAATATATATATAATTTATATTTAACATTTTTTAATTGCGTGGTACATATATTTAAAGATAGGACCTGCAGGTCAAATTGACGCACCACATTGTTTTCTAATCCAATAACTACGTGGATGTTGGGCGTACTGGTCAGCCATGGGGTCAAGTTCCGTGTTACCCGACATTTGAAGGAAATGGGGTTCATGAGGTAAACTTCCGAAGAAATTGCTTGGGTGCCAAAATTTATCGATATTCTGTAAGCAATTGAGCTTTATCATTTATATTTTATATATGTACAGTTCAAATAAATAAAAATGTACTGCATTGTACAAATATTCAGCATATGGTTGTGTAACATCTCTCACCTAGAAATTTTGGCCCTTTTCAATTGAAAGTCAGTATGATCCAAAAACGTTTCTGGACCGGATTCGGATGGCAAAAGCAAGTAATTATTTGCCAAGGACAACTCACCCAGATTTAGGAGAATAGCATCAGAACTGGAATCGGTTTTGGGGAACACAATTCTGGGTGCCTGCAATTGTTTAATATTTCTTAGCACTTATGGATTTTGTGGCATTGAAAATTGAAGGGAACACCAGTATACTTTTTTTAATTGCAGACAAACCTCAATTTGGGCATTTATTCCAATCTTCTTAGAAACGGCAAACAGTTGTATTCCATAGTTGTGTTTGCTAGAGCTGGATTTGTCCCTGTCCATGGTCCCCAAAATGCTTGCCACGAATTCCTTTCATAAATTATGTTAAGAATAAATTATTTTAACAACATTTATAAATAACGAAGTAGATTTTACATTTTGCATTTACATATTTGATATACATTGAATTACCTTTAAGTCAGTTATAAAGGTCGGTAAAATAACAGCAAAGAGTGATCCCACAATTATATTGATCAGGACGTCATACTTTTTATTGGAAGGAGACTCATTAGTTTCCGGGATGTTGTTAAATGTAATGGTGCATAGAAAAACCTTTTCTCCCTCAACTACCAAAATCTTTTACAAAAATAATTTCAAAATAGTTAGAACTGTGGCCCTGTAGCTTTTTTTCAGTTAAGATAAATCCTTTACAAAAGCAAACCTTGTGGTATGGCACTTGATACTGCATGGGATATCCGCTCACTTCCGCCAGGCTAATTGTCACGTTATCAGTAGTAGGAGTTTGATCATAATTACAGGCTAATCCACGAAGAAAAAATTTGGCAATATTTCTCGTGTCAGAGGTCATGTGAAGAGTGAGACTTTCTAAATCCGCCACCACTCTTAAAGTGAGAAATTGTACAGAATTTTTCGGATTTACTCCACTTCCAGATCCGGTAGTACCTAAAATACAGAATACAGTTACACATGTAGCACGTACAATCGATGGGTGGTTAAATGCTACAACCTGATGTGAAAATAACATTTTTAAACATTTGTACTTTTAAAAATAGCATTTTAAGCGAAAATTAAAATACCTCCAATAACGTTTGATGCAGACATCATATCCGGAATAGTAACCAGAAAGTCTTCGAGAAAGTTAGCAATCGTTGATAATGCCTGCTGGTGCAAGGCCAAGTAAATTCTGGATACGTGCACTTTCACCATGCAGCTGATATCGGGAGCGAATTTTTTCGGACAAGTTTTCTTGGCCTGCAATATTCCTGATAATTAAGCAAGGTTCTGTCTGATATTTTCGTAGATATCGGAATGTATACCTATACATACGACATGCCACTCAAGTAATTGAAATTAAAAAAATGTTTCTTAACGCCTTTATACCGCATGAACTTCCGTGGTTAATACTGGTATGGAATTACTATCCTTGCGGGCAGAAAATATCAAATAGACAATATTTCCTTTTTTATCGGGCAGGGAATGACCAGAAATGGTAAGTGTGATCCCATCGGCATTTACTCGGACCTCGTCAAAAAAAGATTTACTTGTTACTTGAGCCACAACGTTTTTTATTTCAAAAGTCAACGATTTCTTCTGATCTTGATTTAGCCGTACTTTCACAGCTAAAATATGGTGACCAAAAAGGATATTTTTTATTTAAGCTCGTATGTAATACATACTTTTCATGGATCTCTCCCGTAAAAAGTGCAAGCGGAGTCCGCTTAGTCGTAAATGATATCAGTTTTCATCACGCCCGGGGATACTGCCCAGGCCATATCATGCTCTATTAAACCATTAGCAGGATAGGGTAGGCGTGATGAAAAGTGATACAATTTACGACCAAACGGACTGCGCCAACGCTCGGCTCACACTTTACAGGCATCTTCGCACTTGCATTTATTCTTACTTTTAATGGCTGCATCAAGACTTAAATAGTACACTTGAACGTCATCACTTGTGTTCTTTCTTTTCGCATCGAGAGAGGTGTTTAGTAAATGTGTCACAGCCCGTTTCTCCGAAACAAGGACAGACCGCGAAGGCTAAAAATTGTAGGTAGAAAAAATTGCAACAAATGTATCTACACCGTACGTAAATTAAAACAACGATGATGTTTTCATTTTATAAATAAAACTGGAGGATCCAAACATGTCCTGATTTGCAAAGCCTGTGTTGTCTACTCATATGTCCCTGCAATTATTGTACTGCGTAGTCAATATTACGTACAAACGTACATATGTATTATTCAAGTTACTAGACACAGACATAAACAGGTGTAAAATACAAACCATATTTCTGTCAGGAACGAAAGAATCTTCCACTTGCGGCAGTGGCAATCCAACCAGCAGCTGAATCAACCGAGTAAACCGCTTCTGTGCCAGATAGGCATTTAAATCCGGAAGAACAATTTCAATTTTGACTGCCGGAAGAATATTGTTCATCTCCATGAGGGAAGTTTTAACAACAATCAACATTGTGTTGTAGTTAAGGAGTTGTGCCGTTTTAGTCAAACTGTTATACTCGTAATTTTCTCCGGGTAGCGCCAAAAATACCTGACAATAATAAAAAATGTAATAATCACGAATGGCTTGAACAAAAACTAATAACACGCACATATGTAAGCCACTTAATAAAATACTGGATAGCTACCTGGAAATCCTTTAATTCGATGACATAGGTATCAAACGATTTCTCTGGATTTATTTCTTCCACGTTAAATGCTCGACTTTCGCTACGGATGAGCAATTTCCCGAGATCAATTCCCAAGACACTGATAGAGCTAGTTTAAACAAACAATGACTAAACGGTTCAAATCGCAGATACAATTTTTAATAATAATTAATAATAGTACACATTGTTCTTGTACAGTTTTGATACTTGTCTAAAGAATCGAAAACAAAAACAAAATTATTGATGGGAACCACCTAAACAATATGTTCATGGTTTTTGCTCAATATTATAATGTTCCAAAAAATCACACAATACGGTAACAAATAAATGTTAGATGACATACGAACATACAAACACATAATGTATTGAAAATTACAAAACATGTGCATAATAGAGCACGGATAGATATGGAAAATATATAATAGGAATATAAAATATATTTTACTTTCTCAATTCGCCCCCGTAAGGAATGAGAATGTATGGAGCTATGAAGTCAACCTTCAATTCTGTCATGGCCCGACTCTTGATTAATTGCTGGAACTTTGCCGCAGAAAATTCTTTGAGTTCTTCCAATTTCGATACTGCCACTGCACCCAACCTGTGTAAATGATTGCACACTCATCCTTTAATTATAAAATAAAACGCCAGAAATTACGAACAACTACTTTGCATACAAAGTAACATTTGTTCTTACTCATGAAATTCCAGTTCGGTGTCCACCAGCAAAAATAAATTGACAAGTTTTTGAATCGTTCCGTAGTGATAGATTAACTGAAGAGGCTGTGCTGTCAGCCGTATCTTTTTATCCACACTCGAATTTAAAGGTTGGTTTTCAAAACATATTTCAAAAACATTCCGATTAGCCAGAGGTGTGACCCTACACATATTTAGGCAATTTCCCACAATAGAAGGTTTATTATGAATTCCCCGAGCGACCAATGTCCCGAGTGACATATCGAACTTTAACCCATTATTGACAGGCCGACGGAGTACTTTCGTTTCAAACAACAGTATTTCTAACTGGATGATAATATCATCATCATAGTCTTTTACTAGAGGAAATCTCCTAGTCATTTCAAAAAACGTGAATGTCATTTGCTGGATTTGCAAATGGAAATGAAGGTCCTCATAATCCTGAGGAAAATCAGGGGGGCTAGGCTCCATTTCTTGGTAATGCAAAACTTCCGTCAACTGCGCCTTTTCTTCTGGAGTCCAATTGTGGGATAAGATTTGTGTTAGATCTTCTCGGGTCAAATGGTAGCTCACGAACCAACTCATAAGCCATCCTGGCTTCTTCGCTGCCTCAATATTTTCTTGTCTTTTCAACTGGATTTGCACTAATTTTCTTGCTAGAATGATATTAAAAATGTCCAGAGACTTTTCCAAATTGTTAACTTGATCACGAACTGCTTTTCCAGGATTCTTGACCGCCAAAAAATTGTAATACACCTGTTATTCAATGTAAACATAATGAAACAAGCTCCAAACATAGGCTCTCCTTGTACAATTTAATATTACTGTTCCAGGATTGTTTTATTTAATATTATTGCAGACTTCCGATTAAAAATTCTACAAATCGGATCTCACATCGATGTATTCCTTCAACAGTTTTCGATGTCGCTTCATGAAATCCCAATTCCAATTTTGATGACGTCTACGGAAATCTTCTAGAACACAATCATAGACGAATTTCCACCTGTCAAAAGCAAAACTTATCCCATTAAAAGAATTAAGCATTATTTACATTACTTAAACATTTGTATACGGGATCATTCAATGATGCATGTATGTATTCTTCCGTTCAAAAAATTGAATTTACCAAGCTTTGTAGTGACCCCGATAGATTGTCAAGTTGGGTGGCTTGTATTTTTTATACCGCTGATTTCTGGCAATATATTCCATCGCTTCCGCAATTTTCAACGCATCTTTAAACTGATTCTGATTCACGCCTGCAAAAGAAGTTTCAATATTGTTGGAAGTTATAAATAAATCCTTGACACCACCCAAAATGAGAGCATTTCATTTTTTGCGTTTCAGCAATGTCCTCACTCGTGGAAGGACGAAGGAAGGCAGTTTTGACTTTGACTTACCGAGGGCAAGTTCGCTAAAAACTAGGAGGAGACTGATTTGAGGTGACTGGAAATTAGTCTTTCTTGGATCGGGTGTAATGGACAGCTTCAATTCTGCCTTGATGGGTCCAATAACTGCCAAATTACAATTAATCTGGTATTATTTTATTTATTCATTACACATACAAAAGCTAGGATAAGATATAATGAATTGAATTTCATATAGCCACAGAAAGTGGTACTTTGTCATAACCGATGGTTATGACAGCTGAAAGACAAATAAAGATCAAACTATCATCATTCTGATTGAAGTCTAAAATGAAATGCATACATAATAAATATGCAGTATAGGTAAGTTAAGTAGGTTATAAGTAATGTGGGCGAAATTACTGTAATTCATCCGATTTTCCCCTTCCACCAATTCTTGAAGTCTCTGCAGGACATTTTCCTTGGATTCTCGTTCGGAGCTCATCAAATGCGTGTTGATATTCCAATAAAAAGCAAAACCTTCAAGGGTTCCCAACTAATAATATTGACACACATGCAGATGAAAAAGTTTTCAAAATAAAATGATTAAATACAAATACAGTAATTAAATGGGCGTTAACTGTTGACACCTGACATTTTTACCTTGTGCCAAGTATTTAAATTGTAGGGCACGAAGGACGGCTTCCAATTTTCATCCATTGTTTGAACCATGAAGGACTTTAAAATCAATCCAACACTAAATGGTATGGGTTGCGTTATTCGGTCTTCGTACCTAATGTGAATAGACTGTAATTTAATTTGCAAATTGTGAACCACTTGCATCCCAAATTTTGCCACATAAGATTCTCCATGCGGTTCACCTTTATAATGAACAAATTAAAAATGAAGCTAGTAATTTTCTCCATTTGACGAACACCAAAATTATCTTCCATTATTTACCACAACATAATTGTAGCATGTTTGACAATGAAGATCATGACCACTGACCCGAGCGCTTAATGGCATACTCCCGATAACTGTCCTCGAATTTTTGGATGACATTTTGCTTGAGAAGCAAAGCTATTCTTTCCTCCATTTCCTTGTCGTACACGTCGTACGAAGGGGACAACAAAATGTACAAATCCTGGATAGTGATTTCCATCGGGGAGCGAAACAAGGTTGCCCAAGGAATTTTTATACATAATTTCCCTGTAGAATAGTTAAATATAGGTAATTGGTCAATCAAGGGTTAAGTTAAACATCGGTTAACCGCACCATAAACAATATGTTTCGTTTGGTTAACAAAATTATTTAAATTAGATCTTAGTATAATAAACTCATACTGCTATTTTCTTAGCTCTTACCAACTTTTCCAGCTACAACCTTAATGGGTAATCCAAGACTGCATTCTATGGCCGTTGCTTTGATGACCAATTCATGAACAGCAACGTCACCTGTAACCCAGAAGACAATTTCAAAACAACAATACGAGCAACAACAACAATACGAGCCATTTTCACATATTTAGATACTATAGTAATTATTTAATTATGTATGTAAATATGTACAATGGCATAATTAGATCATGAGATGTAGGTATGTACGTTGCGTTGATGTCAATGATACGATCACATCAAAACTTTAAATTCTGCATGTTGCTAATCAGCTAACGGTAAAGCTAATTATTGTAAATGTAAATGCAACAAATTGGAACAAAAAAAAAGACAAATAAAAATGTAGAAGCATAATCCGGAAAATGAATATGTACCTGCCCACAAGGAAAAAGTTATCTGGGAAGCGTCCAGAGTTTCAAAGTAGTCACTGATAAAATCTTGAACGAAATCGATCACAGCTTCCTTCAACATCACGACAAGTTCGATCTAGTTTTTAAAAAAATCCCATTTAAATTAAAATACAATGATTTTTTTCATACATATAGTAAATAAATCATTGCGTTTCAATTTAAATGGTTGATTTCAAGGGTTAAATGATTAAAAAAAGTGGCGGGACCTATCTATGACTACGTATCCCATATATCGTTCAATATAAAATTTGCAAAAAAGTACCGGGCCCTAAAACAAGGTTCCGGGGTCAGCCCAGGCTTGCTTTGCCCACTCGTTGATCGTGCCTCGTGACATTTTAAAGTAATGACAAATGACAATTAACTTACTCCGGAGAAAAATGACACTTTGGGCATCCGGGAGCGAGAGAGGTCCAGAGGTGTAAGGAATCTGCTGATGTCGTCAAAACACTCGCGCTCTCGAGTGAACCTTGCATCAAGCTTTGACTGGAGGTCTAGGTCAGAGGTCAAGAGAAAGTAATTTGTGATCACGTGGACATTTACTAATTAATTAAATGTATGTACTATAGTATTGTAGTAAATAAGTATTATATTATTAGACATATAATGGCAAAAGGACACACATAAGAACCATATACTTTTACGAATGCTTTTAGTTTAACAAGTAAGGTAATTCTTAATATTAGAAACAGGAGTAGGGGCTAAGTAAGTCAAAGGCAAAGACCAGACATCTTGTTCTGAAATTAAAATACATATTACAAATAGCGAAGACTGAAGTTTTTTACCTAATGTAAGCGTAAGTCAACAACAAACTAGAAATCATTATTAGGTAGGATAAGAAGAACAATCATTATCATTAGATCAAGAAACAGATAACAGATCATTAGATCAAGCATAAGCCATAAGAGGTATAGAAGAGAAGCTAAACAGTGCCCATAAATGCATTATTTCTAAAACGAGTCATCTTTTCCTCAAATCATTGGCCTCGTCGAGTCGCGTTGGTCGCACATGGTCGCATGAAAAATTCTGGGTCATACTATTGGATTGGTACGGACGAAATTTTTCCACTTGATAATAGTTTTAATTACAGACCAGGCCAAAATACACGGTATTTTAAAGTAAATGATTGAAATGCCTGCATTTAAAATGCATTTGTGTATTTTGTGTTTGAATTAACAAAATTACAGATATTTGCAAATATTTTTGTTTCGGAAAGTATTTTTTAATTTGAATGTTTAACAAAAGTGATATGTGATTTGTAATTAATTAGCTGTACACTAAAGTATAAAAATCATATACTATTTATTAGAGACACATATTAAGAGAGTTACCGAAGCTCCTTTGGATGGGATTATGGTAAAATAAAAAGGCACTTCTGGGGTAACTGAAATAGTGAAGGGTCTTTTGTCGACCTTAAAAGGGTTTGAAGGTTCACGTGACGTTTTTTCTGTAAAGGATCGACATATAGCATCAAACCCGAAGATACACACAGATTCAATGATACTTTCGGCGTGGGCAAACTGTTATACATTATTACGGCAACGGAATACCTATATTTTTCAAAAATACTTCTAATTGTAAGTGGCGCAAGCCAAAGACCACGTCATTTCGTATATTAAGGAACATTAACCCTCCATAGCCAGTATTGTTAAAATCGGTCGTAGCAAAATGGATTTATTCAAATTATATTTGTCCGTGTAGTGCTAGAATTTGTAGTTCGCAATCTCTGTTCGCTGTTTTTACGGTCCTACATTTTCCCTTTTTTCTCTGCTGCTGGTGGAAAATTGGAATTTGTTTATTCCCGCCTGTGAAAAGCCCACTAAATAGGCGCACGTTCTACTCGCCCTTTGAATTATTATTAGGATTATATATTTATACTAATACAATTTCGGTCGGACCAATTGTGTAAATCACTCACAGCTGTGAGGGATTGAGATTGGATTCCCACCCATCTAGGACCATGTGTAACGCTTCATCATAGGAAAGGTCCAAAGTGGTCAAAAGCGGATTGATCTGAAAGTGCTTTTATATATTTGCATGGCCACGTACCCCTAAGATATATGCTGCCTCCCAGGTTTTTCGCCAACGCGTGCAAAACCGGCGAAACTGGCGAACATACATGGGAAATCCGTTTCGCCTCTCCTTGCTCAACGGATTGGCCGATTTTGTAATTTGTTTTAAAACATAGCGAAACAGAATATCTCGAATAATTTTTTTCGGATTTTCGAAAATCACATTTCTCGGCCAACAATGGCCGAAAATGTGTAATTAAAAATAACGTGTTTGCAATTTTGGCCGAAAAAATACGCAATTCAAAAACTAAAAACAAATATTCTGAGATAATTTAATCGTGTACAATTCGAGCAAAAGCGTACCAGTTTGGAAAATTTGAAAGCGTAAGCAGTAAAACGGATGCGATTTCTTTTACATGTTAGTGCAAACCGGGTCAAAACACGTCCATAATTTTTAGTCTCTTTCTACCTCGATGATATTTGTCTGTATTCCGGGATATTTTTGTCTCGTTTCCTGGATGATTTTTCTCTTCTTTCCGGGATTACTATTTGCATATTTTCCTGGATAGTTTTTGTCTTGTTCTTCCTGGATGATTTGCTGAATAATTTTTGTCTTTCTACCTAGAAACTTTTAGTCCTTTTTAATAAGGAAGAAAGAGCCGAAAATAATTCAGGAAGAATCAGACTAAAATCATCCATGATAAAAAAAAAAAGTGTAAGTCTGGAGGAAATAGACAAAAATCATCTTGGACAAAAGAGGCAACAATCATTATGGAAGGGAGATAAAAATTAACCAGGAAGAAAAAGCCGAAAATCATCTAGGAAGGAAGAGACAAATTGTTACATGCCCGGGATAAAATGACCAAAATAAAAAATTTGCGAAGGGGGGGACCCTTTGGATGGTTGAAATTTCCCATGTTAAATCCCATTTAAAATTTCGGGGGCGCGCCGGGCATGATGCATGATTTTCAAAATGACCGCAGAGGTCAACAACGCAAAATGTACTCGACTGAAACGCTTCACCCTCGACGTACCCTAGTAAAAGTACCCACATCCTACATGTTAAGTCGGTAGTAGTAGCAGAAGGAAATTAGTGATTTTAAGCCATGAATACTACCGAAAATATGGTAAATTTAAACTGTAAATACAAGCTTATACGTATTAGGTACGTCCCTATTAAAATATAATTGCTGTTACTCAAGAGCGAGACTCAAGAGGCTTCAAGTTGGTTCGATGAGAGTGTGACATACAACATCCATTATCGTTAGTTGTCCGGATATGTCAATAGACATATGTCTCTATCTATTATTAAATCATGTTGTATACAAACAGAAGTCTAAGCAATGTCCATTAGGACCAGCATAGCTAAATGAAGTTTTGTTTTTAAATAAATTATCTATTCTTTTTGTATTCTGCATTAATCAAAATGAGATAGCTACGACAGATAACCTTTAAAAACAGCCAATTGAGCCAGCCAATTTAAAGTTAATTGTTTTCAACAGTAGATGTCAAAAGCATTTAAAGTTGGTTTAGTTACAAAATTTTAAGTATTCTTATTGATGAGCCCTCCATGCCTAATCCAGGAACAACTTATCACTGTTATCACTCATCATCATCACGCGGTACTAATTAACTTCCTTGTTACAAATTTTTACAATTTAAGTAATATTTAACATGTAAACGATAAACCAGCTGGAAAAGTTCATTTACGTATTACCTAACTACGACATGCATTCACCGGGAAAGTCCAAAACACCCAACAGGCATTTGTAAACAGTGCAAGTAAATACAAAATCGAAATGAAAATACATTTGAGGACAAAATGTGTTCAAAAATCAGAAGACATATAATCTTCATAATTAAGGCATTCTGAGCTTGTGGTTGTGCTGATGCTGAGGTGAAAGTTCGTGAAGTAAAAAAATGGGATTTTTCATTTTCAGGACGTTACTTTACTACTATTATATGTACAAACTATCCCTCGGTTTTTACTTTTGTGGACGTCACAGGAATGTGAAGAGTATCTATTCTATCTGTATTAATTCCCACTATTTGCTGAAGTTGAAACGATTTTTTGGAAGGATATGTGAAGGCTGAATGACCACAGAAATATTATGTGAGACGTGTGATCTGTGGGTTATTGACTGTTTATAGATAAGCTAGTATCAAAAATGCATGAGGCACAAGACCTTCGAAGTTCATTCACTACATAGCCTTTTTTTAATAGGTGCCTCAATACCAAAGGATGAAGAGACGATAGTTTATTACAAGCAAAAAGCATGATTAAGTATTAAAAAATGAGCTGATCCGCTGCCGCTCAATCCTGGAGTAATAATCAGAATCATTTAAGTCCAATTTCTAATCTTCAAAAGTCGTGGGGGCATTCTGCGACCGAATATGCACCTAAGTTAGGTGCATATGGAAATGTTTACAATTGTAATTTCTTAGGTGTATTACATAATATATACATACATATACATAGCGAGAATTTCATCTGAAGAAGCACCTTAAAATGAAATGATTAGATTTGGAAGGAGTTAGGTTTTCACATTATTCATAATTATTGTTATATATTTAACCGGAAGAAGGTAAGTGAAATCTATAGACGTCATTTTCCGGAGGGATTGTTTCCAATGTTCGTTGGTAAAATTCTTTTAGTAGTTAAAAAGGTACATGGGAAAGAGTTGGACGATAGAATTTGAATCGAGATTTCGCGGAGGTACGATGATTTGAAATTAAATTGGTTTAGAATAAAAGGGTAAAAGGGTATAATAGTACCCTTCTAAACTACTATCTACTAACGTGTTATGTCAAGATATCACTAAAGTTTTCCAAATTAAATCACGAGGATCTTCACAGAGTACAATTATAGCCATCCTTAACCCTACAGAATCCAGTTCGACAATGAACAGAATATTTATTTCTAATTATTCTGTTCATTGTCTTTACAATAATCTGTTGCAACAAAAACTTCATAGAGAGAGTAAAACAATTGCATATTTATTAAATTACTGAAATTTTCAAACTTTCAAGATAATGGCTCATTTACGACGTCGTTGTTTATAGCGTAAATGTGACAATGCTTTGAGGTGAGTATTATACTCTCTCGTCTATTGCAAAAATGTCTTTCAAAATGGTAGTGTTGTAATTGTAAATATTCCTGAAAGTATCGACCACAACTTCTGGAATTGTGCATTGTTGTCTATTTTTTAAGTATAATATGTGTATAAAGTTTGTTGATTAATGCCTGTTATTATTTTTTTATTAATATAGTAAATACAAAATGTCAAACTTAAAATGTTTTCATCATACCACGAAGTTCTGTTGACTGGAAAAAGACAACGAAATTGGTTTTATTAAATCAAGTAAATTGGAACCATTCATAAATAATTTACACACAGAAAATTACTCTCCGAATTAGTATTACTTTATTTTACTAATCGGAGCAATAACTTAAAACGCTAATAAGTATACTAAATAAAACATCGAACCCTTGTGCAGCATTTTCTGACGAGGCAAAAAGGCGTTGAGGTTTTTTTTTTTGCAAGAAACAAAGAGGATAATTAAATTCATAACAATTTTCATTACCGGTATTATTATTTTTATTATTAACAATTTGCCTTGCACATTGACTTGGTAAGGTAAGCTAATGGCATAGACCTTTTAATAGAATTGTATTGACACAATATGATTATTGGTTTCACATTTCAGATACCCCTCATTTTTTTACACAAACGTGAATGAAAACTGCCAGGAAACTTTAGTACGTACATATGTATGTATCTGAATTGCATTTTACCCCTTTAATCCACAACAAACTACTCGCCGTTTATTTGGAATTTCTGGTGGATAAAAATTTCTTACATTTTAATCCTCGGTATTAACTTCAATGGTTTCTAGCGCCTACGAATTGTGATTTTTATAGTGATTTTTATTAGTTATTATTTTTTTATCAACCACTATTAGTAGTTCTAAATTCAACATACTTATTTGCACATTTTATTATCTTCTTTAACTATAAATGTTGTGATGAAAAAGATTCTCCGTCAAATTTTGGCGACATTTAGTCTCTTTTGCATCCATAGTTTTTGGTTTCTCTGAAAGCAGATGCTGTTATCCCACAGCTGCGACTCTGTTAAACTTCAGACTAATTTTTTATAACATAAAAACTGATCATTTTGGAATTCACGCATAACTTTCTGGTTAGACTCCAGCAACAACTATGAACACTCATTACGATGTCAAATGATTGCATCTCTTACACTACTGCAGCATTTCAACTTTCTAAATTGTATTGGTTCTACGTTACAATTAATTAGAAACTAATAGTGTATACAAGTAACTAGTTGGTAATCACAATGCTAGTTAATCCAAAACCAAATTTATGAATAACGTCGTGTTCGCACACCAAGGAATTTACACTAAGACTAAAAAACTATGTCCCCATTATCTACAATGTCATCGGATATGATTTAGCGGCATTCATAACTTATTGATACAGCTCACGGCTTGCAAGCTGCAATTGCTTTTGTTGCAATGTTTTGTCAGCTCGACAGTTCAACTTTAAATAAATAATTTGAAAGATTAATTTCAACCAGAATTAAGGCAATTACAAGAATAATTATTAACATCTAACAGAGTACTCTTCGTTTTTGCGATTTCATTCCGATGGTGCTACCATATTTTGTGAATCCAACTTAATTTGCTTAGGCGGGAAGTTGCAGTCTCTGTCCCCTCAGAACTGTAATCAGTATCAAACTTATGACATTAGGAATAAAAATACATATACGGAAGATTGGTCGACTAGGTATGGCAGTGAATTATTCCCGTTCATTCTACGTCATATTTAGCATGTGTTACCTTTGGTAATGTAGAGGTAAAAGAAATCACAGTACAAGACAGTTTGAAGGATCCCAGCAAAAATTGCAATCAAATCGTAGTAAGACTCCATGTAATAGCGGTAAATCCAGTTCAAGATGTATAAACCTATACATTACAAAATTAGCTCAGTATCAGAGTGTCAATCCACAAACCATGTTGCATAATATTTATTCACCTCGGTAAGATCCCAAAGCAAACAGGTAGTGACTCGTGATAGACTCGGCTTCCCCCGTTTTCGAAACCATGAATAGTTGCGGCAGGATGGCCACCGATTCCAAGTAAATCGACCATGTCCAAAGAATCTGAAATAAGTTTATTCTGATTAATTCAACCAAATTCAAATATAGTACTTAATGCTGTTACATTGTGAAGCCACGACTACAAGCATAACTGACACAAGAAATAGAAAAGAACCATTGTAAATATAAGCACATTTATAAATGCCATAAAACGTCTGTATGAATAGACAGTTGGAGACACTCAATGAATAATAAAAAATTACAAAAACGAAAAGTTCATACCTCGATGAAAGAAAATTCATGATTTGCGACTAAGGACAGAATCGTCACAGGGATGAGAAGAAATTCAATTCTGGACAAAATTAAGCAAACATTTTAATTTTTTAATTGTGAAGAACGTGGTGTGAGCATGGTGCGAATCATGGCTTTACACAGTACCTGAAAGTGTCATGATTTTGATCATAAGTTGCTCGAAACTTCATGTAGATTAACCAAATTGTGGCGTAGCTCGCTGCAAGGAAAACTACTTTCATCACCGTATTGTAGACGGAAACGAAGTTAGCCACTAGATCCAAGTAACGTGTTGTGTACGTCAAAGCAAACAGTAACTGAGACTTTCCCGAAATTCCTACAACAATAAAGAAATAAAAAGATTAGTTTTATATATATTTCATCGTAAAAGCATTTATCCCATCAAAGCTTCTTAAATCCGAATTTAGAACGATTCTGATTTAGTCGGTGACAATAATACCCATTAACACCATGGGTAAACGTATTAACATATTTTGTTAGTCTTAATCACTTGCTCATGCTGCTCGCTTTCTTCTACAACCAATTCAGTATCCTGCAATACTTTGTTAGTACAGGCAAGTATCCATCTCATCACATCACCTAGTCAAACCCTAAGAAAATTTTTTCTCAACAATATGTATCGGAAAACCCATGTCAAAATTCCATAACTGCAGCAAATCCCCACTTACATGAAATGAAGGTAAAATGATCGACAAAAATCCAAAACCAACTCACCCGCACAACTCCGCGTTTTCCATATTTTGAGCAACAATACGATGATGGCCAGCAGATGAGACAGGTCACCCAATAAACGAAATATATTCATGATTAATTACAATTTCTTTAAACGTTACTACAATCCCCTTTAAAAAATACCAATCTACTTCAATAGCACATCCAAAAAAAAAATCTCCCAATCAATATATAATCCTATTTATAATACTTGTCCCCCTCTTTTCCTCTCTTATCTTCCAGCAAAGAAAAAAGATTCTCAATTGAATGAATCTACTATGAATAAAAGAGCTGCTGGCTTTAACTACCCACAAATGGTTTCAAGTGAAAAAATACACTGTAAAGGAAGCAATTTTATATATCCTCAATCCCCAACTGACGGCGCCTAACCTCAGAACACGTAGCTAGACGTTAAAATAAACTCCACAAAATTGATATTTAATCACTTTCTCCTGCAGAAAAAAAAAACTTTTCCTCTCCCAATAAATTTGCCGCTATACGTGTAAATACGGGCAGAATATATTCTTCAAAACCCCCGAAAAACTTGAGTTTTTCTGGAAACAGGGGACCTGTCACGCTCTGGGATCCCCCCCAAAAAAAAAATCAGCCAAATTTTACCCCACCAAAATTTCGTTTATCAGCCACGATATCAGAAAATAATGTAGTTTTGTCCTTCCTTCTTTTTGACAAGATTTACTAGTTAACAAACCTCACAAATAATATTAAAAAAAAAAACTAAATGTGTGTAGTGCAAGTGGAAAAGACCGACAAAAATGTGACAGTCGCTCTCAGTCCTGACGTGGCCATAAGTTTGTACTTCATTATGTATATCAAAGGTCTTTTTTCTATATAGTCCTCCTATGGAGGAATAAAAAGGGGAAAAAAACTAGCCGAGAGTTAAATTTCATTTGAATACACGTAGGAGCCATCGTTTTCTTGGCGGCGGAGATTGATTCTCCCGCCGTAGTTCCGCTGCCCTCCCAGCAGATGGCAGCCCGCTTCGCCTTTAACCACACATCCAACAATTTAATTGCGAGTTCATCAATTCACAAAATTAAATTCAAATTTTGGGATTACAGTAACCCCATGATTTCCCTATCTAACATTTTTGTATATTATTTCCTGTTTTTTTTTCGAAAAATAAGGGTGTTTTTTCCAGTTTTTTCCCCGTTGGTGTTGTATATTATAGGAAAATAGATGGAGGAGCAGAAGACATGGTAAGTTGCATATGGGAAAGTTGAAAAATGTGGACTCAAAGGGTTGCGCCCATCCAATATTTTCCCATAGAATGACTTTTAAGCACATACAGTCAACGTTTGCACACAATCCACACTTTGGCTTCGTTTTTCTCCCCCCCCCCCGTTCTGTGTAAAAGCTTCTCAAGCTCTGACATCATAGGCATTGGTGTGTGTAGTATGCCATACTTTTATGATGAGAGGCTGGGAATGGCCAAAAAAGAGTTAACAGAGTCAAGCGAAGATTGCAATGGGAAAGCCATAGAAGAGAATAATGGAGAGGGGGGGAATGGTTCATGGGAATTGCAATGTAATTTTAAAGGAAAACTTTACGGAGGAACAACAAAAAATATAAAGTACGTAGTTGAATCAAAGTCATACTTTGCTAACTCTTCTACTACATGGTGGGGAATACAAAAAAAAAAGTGAGGAGAGAGAAATCTCCTGTAGCTATATTTTTCAGTGCTTCACATTTATTCTACGTTAAAAGACACGTCAGAAAAGAGTTAAAAAGTTGAGCTGTGTGAGAGGGAGAGGAAAAGTCTCTCATGTTGTTGTATGGAGGAGCAACTATTAACATTCTCACTTCTCTCCTCTCTGATAAAATTCGCAATCACAATGCAAATAAAATGTCCATTACTAACTCTCTCACATGTATGATGGATCTAACCCTTCCCTCTCTCTCTCTCTCTCTCTCTTTCCCCATTCTGAATGTACAGAGCATGTTGGGAAAAAATATAATTTACCTACCCACAAATGCTTAAAGCCTTTTAACCACAATCATGATTCATTGCATGTGTTGTAAAAGGGCTTTGTTATAGCTGTTCCTCAAATTCAAAAAATGTTTTTATACTTGCTCACTAGCCCCACTCTCCTTTCCATGTCTCCATCTACCCCACGTGCTTGATTCTAATATAGATGACTTTTTAGTGGAAAAAACGTTTCCGTTTACTCACATGCATACCTGGGTGGATGTGTGAGTGTGGACGCGGACCTAAAAACCCGGTCTTTTATTCCCATCCAACCCTTTCCACACCACTTACACTTCAGAAATGTCTTCAAAGGGCTCAACTTCGTCCTTTAACACACCTTATAAGCTCCTCTTAAATGAACCCTTTTTTTTATATTATCCCCCAAAATGTTTTTATTACATGAGCTCCAAAATAAAATACTATTTACAAAGTGATATGAACCCCAATGATTATCATTCCGCCCGGTAACTTCCTTCCTCTGTAGAAGAAAGAGAGAGAGAGAGAGAGAGAAAGGAAAAAGCCGTGCCGGTATGTGAGGGTGAATGAGAGAGAGAGAGAGAGAAATGTCAAACGGAAGGGGCCCCGAAATCCTCCCATCGTTTTTACTATTTAGAATAGACATTTTGGAAGGAGACGCGTAAGGAAACTTGGACTTGTTTTTACCACATGCACCATGTATTTTTAAAGCCTTTCAAAGCTCCGTCAAACATTATCTGTGTGTGTACACCATATTACATTATGTATTTGTGTGTCTTTTTTTCCTTTTGGGAAAGTTTTTACCACCATTTGCCTGTTTTGTGTGAGAGAGCCAGTAATAAATACAAGAGAGTTAGAGCGAGTGAGAGAGAGAGAGAGAGACAGAGATAGGGATATGGATTATAGAGAAAAGAGAGTCCTCTGACTCAGTGGTTTTGTTGTGGTGGTGGTAGTAAAGTACAGAGTTGGTCTCTGTAATGTGGTAAAGAGAATCGCAGAGAGACTCAGAGGCAGAGAGATAGCGAAAGAGAGAGACAGGAGAGGAATTTGGAAGGGCGACGAACATCATGATGACGATGACGAGGATAAAAAGAAGGAAAGGATAGGAGACTCTCTCCTATGTTTTAGCATGAGAGAAAGGAAGGAAGGATGGGAACAGAGAGAAAGAGAGAGAGAGCCTCCCAGACATGTTCTTTTAGGAGTTAGGGAGAATGCCAATGTTGGAGCTTTTCTGTCTCTCTCCGTCTCTCTCTCTCTCTCTCTCTCTCTCTCTCTGTAGCTTGCTCTCTCCCTTGTACAGTTTCTACCCATGGATTTTTAGCTTTGGGCTCAAGAGTTTTTCCTTCGTTCCACATAGAGAATTGTACTTGGGAAACTCCGTGAGTAAGTGAGTGAGTGAGTGCGCTGTGAGAATAACCAGCAGGGGAATGATTTCCTTGAGCCACACACAAGCAAAAGGAAAGGCAAAAGGGAGGTTTGTGGACGAGAACGAACGAGAGAGAGAGAGAGAGAAAGAGAGAGAGACAGAGAGACGGAAAGAACCCACGTCAAAGGCATAAGCACATGATGTTCGTTCAAGTTTCTCTCTCCCTTCCACTTTTCGAGTGTACGACTAGCAGAGAGTGTGAGAGGAGGCAAAGGGACATTTGGAGTTCCTACCAACTTTTTACACAGAGATATTCCAGATAGTAATAGAGGACGAAAGGGAAAAAGGAACGAAGGAGAACATAGATCCAACGACTCTCTCTCTCTCTCTCTCTCTCTCTCTCTCTCTCTCACTCTGTCTCCATCCACTTTAACACAGAACCTACAAGGCCCATGCTTTTGACTCACTTACTCACTCTCTCTTCTAGGTATACCCCGTGAACACTCATGTTCTATAGTATACTTTGGGGCTTCAAAACATTCGTATACCAGGGAGTGAGTGGAATGAAGTAGAGTGAGAGAGAGAGAGACGAAGGAGAGAGAGAAAGAATCCAATCCATCCCCCTTTTTCCTTTAGCTTTAGACATGGTATGGGTAGAGGTGTGTTTGGTTGAATTGCAATGTGAAACCTCCGCAACGTTCAGTTCCCAGCTCACACAAGCCTCTCTCTCTCTCCCTCTCTGCAAAGGGAGACTCGAGGAAAAAGAGAGGGGAAAAAGGGAATATGACTACTACTCTGTGATGGTGAATGTACAGGACGTGGAGCATTGTGGGGCTTTTGCCTCTCTTGTTATTGCTTCATACTCTCCTTCCTTCCCCATATAAACTGTACACTGAGAGAGTCTGGCTTGGATGGCGTGGTAGAAGAGAGAAATCTCAAATACTGGCTCTCCCCCCAACCATTTCCAACTCGTTGGCTGTTTCCAAGTCTCTCCTAGAAGGTTATAGTATAGTGTTGGTTTTTGGATGGGAAAAAATGGTGTGCCGAGGCTGAGACACACACACACAAGGCAGCTGCTCCTTTCCTCCTCCGGCTCTATGTCCTCATCCACGTCCTACCACCAAACTTTGCCTTCCCAAATAATATTCTTTCCCTTCATCCAATCCCTTCCCCCTTCTTTGGGCTCAGAGGACTCCAAAGAATACATACAGGCACCACCACGTCTCTTTCCATTCTCTATTTCCTCTTCTCCTCTCCCTTTTCTCTATTTCCTCTCCCTTCTATTCACCCATCTCTGTCTCTCTTCATTTCCCCCTATTTTCCTCCGTCTCCTCTCTGTACCTCCCTTTCTCTTTTCTCCTTTCCCTCTTCCCTTTAAGAAGGTTTTCTCTCTCCCCACCGGGCACATGTTCTTTCTCTGCCCGGCAATTCCTCCCATTTGCTCCTTGCCCCTCTCCATGACTTTGGGGCTACCTCTTTTCTCCTCAACAATCCCTCAACGCCAAACAAACTCATCTTGGCTTGTAAGGACTCTTTCCTGTCTTTTTCAGCCGCTCTCTATCTCTCTCTTTCCGCTTTCTATCCCAGCTCTTGTCATCTCTCCCTTTCTTATACTTCCCTGGTCTCTCTTACACTTCTCGGGTCTCTCTCCTTCTCTCTTCCGATGAATCTCTTGAATCCCTTCTTCACATGACTCTTTCGTCCTTCGCCTTTGCATTCTCTCGCTCCCAATCCTTCTTCGTCTACTTTCCCATCCATTTGCCTTTGCATTTATCTTTCTCCCTCTCTCTCTCTCTCTCTCTCTCTGTCTCTCTCTCCGGCTCTCTCTCCTTCTCATCTCCCCAATCCATACGGCAGTTTCCCTCTGTGGCTGTCTGGCGTTGTGGAGAGTCCTGTGGTGGTGGTTGTAGCTTATAGATTCCCCTTCTCTCCCAGTCTTTCTCTCCAAACTCTGTCTCAGTCTCTCTTGCCCAGGGAATCCTGCTCGCATGAGACTCCTCTTCCCTTTCCTCCTCCGTTTAAAAGGATGGGGAAGAGAGGAGGTTTTTGGGGCTGAGTGAGTCAAATATCGTCAATTGTGAGAGAATGTGTATAAGGGCGGAAAGAGGAGACAGGCCGAGAGGGAGAGAGAGAGTCAGAGAGAGGGAGAGAGAGAAAGAGAGAGAGAGAGGAGGATGAGGAGGAGGACGTGGTGTGCGAGTGAGGCATGGAAGTTTTTGGTGTAACATTGAGGAGGCATAAGGCGAAACGAAAAATATACTCAAGTAAAAAGAGAGGATGAAAGGCAGACATTGCCTACTGCCGAAGCCATCCAGGGTTATACGAGTATGTGTTAAAATCCCAACGTTGGCTTCTCTTTTCCCCAAGCAAACCCAAAGGGATGGTATGCTCTTTGAAGGTGGTACAATCACTGTATGCTCCTATTCCGCCTTCCCAAAAAGATGAACCACACAACTCTCTTCTCTTGTATTAGTAGTGCGAAGAGAAGCCTGTATTTTTATTTTATATATTTTTTTTTGTACCAACTCCGTACATATGCCGTGCTGTAGAGGTTTTCCTTCTCCTATAAAATGCTTTACTTCCACTCTCTCTGCCTGCTGGTTTCCTTTGAGCTTTTTCCCCCCTTCCAATGCTGTAGCAAATGGAGAGGGAGTGTGGGCATGGTAGTGGAACACACTGTAAAAAAAGGGGTATGTATGCTATAGCATGGGGCTATCCTATAGCATGGCCTATACTGTAGCATGGGAGTAAAGGCAAAGAGAGAGAGAGAGAGAGAATTTCCTACTTGGTGAACACACAAGTCTTGTCTGATTTCTCTGATGTTCCTCTCTTTGGGGATTCTCTGTGAGTAGGTCCAAATGCCTACTACAGCATTGGGTTTTTTCGTGTGTGGAGAGACTGACAGAGAGAGAGAGCGAGAGAGCGAGAGAGAGAGAGCTCTTGCTTCACACACAGAGGAGAGAGAGAGAGGAACGACCTAGAAAGGGGCAAAAGGGGGAAATAGAGAGAGAGAGCGAGAGAGGAATAGGAAAATGTTATTCTCTTCTCTTCTCCACTTCGTCTTCGCTGGCTGGCAGGCAAAGAGAGTGTGTCTCCTCCAACATTTTCGCCTTTCCTTCAACATTTCCAATGCTGAACCAAGTAAGTATACAGCAAATAAGTGGAAGTTTCTCCTGTTTAACAACAGTGCTTTTTTTATATACCGTATTATATATGTATTTTTTGGGGTCTTGTTCGTCTTTCCTTTTTTTTTTATGATTATTTCCCTTCTCTGTTCTCACTCTCCTTGTCTCTCTTTTGCAGGTATATCTCTGATGGTCAAAGAGTAAATCCTCCTCCGTGGTGCTGGTTCTCTTCACAAGTCCTCTTCTGTACGGTGTAGAAAACAAGAAAGTCCTCTGCTTGAGAATCCTGTACGGTGAAAGAGTTTTCCTTTTCTCCCTCTCATCGCTCTCATAGTTTTTGCGGGGAAATAAAAAAAAAAACAGAAGAAACCAAGACTTTTCCCAAAGTCGGAAGAAGTTGTGGGACGGAAAAGACGGGAATATCTTCCGGAACAGTTTTCCACTTCTTTTCCAAGTGACGGCAACGAGGTAATGCTTCTTTTCTCTTTTTTTGACATGTAATTCTCTTCGTTTTCTCTTACCTGTGTAACTTTTATTGTTGTACTTGTAGTGATTTTTTCTAAGTTTTTTTCCCGATTAAAAAGCACTACTTGTCATTTTCAACCGCTTTTCTCGTCTGGGTTTCTTTTGGATTATTTTCAAGTTACCTGGGATCATTTTAAAAAAAATATATTTTCTTACCCCCCCCCCTCGGTAACAATTATGTAGGATGTATATATGTATGTGATTCTATATATACATATATTATTATATATATTTCGGTTTGATGAGGCTTTGAAATAGCTTAGACTTGGACTGTCAATAGTGTCAACCTTCTGTCTTAGTCCTAAACACAGTTCCTGGTCCCGGAACTGTGTTTAGGAGCATGTTTTTTTTGTCTCTATAATTATTATCATTATCAAGAGGAAGTTAGCACTTGGTGTTTATTATACCTATTCGGTTTTCTCCTGCTGTACACCTGACTCTTTTTATGGGGATTTCTTTTAGGCTTAAAAGAATGATATAGTAATATAGTAATTTTATAATAATGCAAGATAATTTTCGGGGAAATTTAAAGGAATGTGACTATGAAGAATTTTATTTGGTTGATATTGTGGTAGTTGTCAGGCTTCGTGTATATATAGGTAACGAGAAAAACTCAGTTTCAAATCTATCTGGAAAGAAAATTTCAGAAAATTTAACCTGTGCCTGTTTTTTTATGTATGCTTTCAGTTCACGTTGATACACGGAAATTTTAAAGCGTCTTCAACATTTAATTAAGCAACTATTTACTCCCAAGGAGTAACTATTCTTTGCGGAAGCAGTGAGAAACCCAACTCGTATCGTTTGATGAAGACTATGAGTGAGATCACTACCGCGGCTTTCTTAGCCAAAGGTACCCATGGACAATTCCGGTAAGTAGTCTGAATCCTTCGTACAATTTAAAAATATTGATACATATATTCAATATAATATAGTTCGGATTATTAATAATATTTTCCTGAAATTTTGGTACTTAATTAACAGATACGTCCTCAGCTTGTACGATGAAGCATTACGTCTTAAAGCTGAAGCAAAGTCAAAGAAGCCACAAGAACTTATAAAACTTGATCAATGGTAAATCTTATGTTTTGTTGGCAAAGCTTTTGCGTATACGTATTTAGATTACTAATAAATCAAGCTCTGGACTCATTAGTTTCTAGTAAATCAATGATAAGGATTGCAGAATAATATTTGTACTATATTATTCTAAAATCAAAGCTTGTGCAGGAACTTTAGATTCTCCAGCACATTCATAACTTCTGCAGTTACTGCAAAAATAATCTATGCAAGTTTTAGTAGCGTCGTCTGACTGGTAGTAAACTTCACTAATCACGATCCCATATTTGTGTTTGGTGCAGGTATCAGAAGGAGTTTCCGAAAAAGATTAAGTCGCGTGGAAAGGACCCCCACATTATTCACGATGAACTCGTAACACTAATGAAGTGGAAACTAGCTGTGAGTAATCAAGAATTTGACTTATTCTGACTTGATCTTTCGTAATTCATTAATAAATAAATATGCAATTTTTTTATCAACAGAGGGGCAAATTTCGTCCACGGCTTAAAGAGTTAGTTACAATGAATTCTCCTCGCGTTGTTGAAACCGAATCAAGAAAAGCCTTTCGTGCTCTCTTTAAGAAAGAAGATCTTGGAGCATCTATTCAGTATTTATGCAATCTCAAGGTAAAAAACAGTTTAGTGTTTCAGCGCATTATTGTTTTGTTTTAACATTTATTGGTTCTTACTGATTCACAATTATTTCCGTAGGGTATTGGTCCAGCAACTGCATCTGCTATTGTTACTGCAGCTGCTCCAGAACGAGCAGCGTTTATGGCTGATGAATGTTTAGCAGCAGTGCCGGAAATTGAGGGCATCGACTATACACTTCAGGAGTACCTTGAGATGCTCAAACATATTCAACAAGTAAGTAACTGCTTAAAAGTCACATAAAATAATGGATTTTGAGACTTTTCAAAAATGCAATAGTCTAATTGTCATTTACCTGAATTTATTTGTCAAGGCGGTTATAAGATTAGGCGGACCTGAAGAATGGAATCCACATCAGATTGAATTGTGTTTGTGGACTCATCATATTTTACTTAACTATAAGCCGCATCTGCTCCAAAACATGCCAGACGATACCATTGTAAGTGTCTATGCATACTATTATGTACTTCTTACGGAAAGAAATACAAACGTGAGTCGCTTTTTTAGTACAAGTATTCATATATATCGCTTATTACTTGCAGCCGCCACAAGAAGATTCTCTGGGTTCTACAGTGTCTTCAGATTCTAAAGAAATGTTTAACCAAGACTCAGGTAAATAAAACTTAAAATAAAAAATTATATATATCTATAACAAATTTTAAGCGGCATGTGTTGAGAAGTTGAGACTGATATTTGATTCTTCCCGTATTGCAGGTGGAGATTCAAATGGTACATTGAATGTAGACTACAATAACTACGAACTTGACAAGTCCTCTACTTTTGTGACTAATGAAGACACGCTGGATAACGTCGTCGATTTGAAATGTAATTCGATTAGTAAAGAGGCCAGCAATGGTGTCGCGAACTCCGAAAATTCCGCCAATCATGATATTGACCACAACAATACCTTGACGACAACAACAAATAATTCGGTCAAAGAAGAGCAAAAGCCAACGGAAGCAGAACCTGCAGTTGACACACCTAAAATTAACGACACCGAAACCACTGCGAAAGTTAGTGCCTCCAGTGAGGTAAAGGAGGATACTGCTGTTCCTCAGTCAAATAATGTAGAATCTAGCACTCCTGATCAACCCTCTTCAACTGACCAACCACTTCAGGAAGATGAAGATGACTCTCCTCAGCCTAAAAAAGCGAAATTAACGGACTGAACTTTTCAATACAGTGTCTCGTACTCGTACGGGAAGTTTTTAGTTTTTTTTCAGAGCATTTTTCCTGCTATAAATCGTGTAGGCAAAATAGTTTATTTATAAAAACTGCACCTTAAAGCAAGAGCGTTTAATTGTTATTCTATAATTATTTCAGACTTTTAGTTTTTATACCAATTTTACCATAATCTGAAAAAATATAAAAGATTTTTCGTAAGTATAAATGGCAGCACACCCTCCTACCACGCTAGAATCTTAAGGTAAGAATTTTCACATATACTTTCCACACCTGCATGTCATTAGCTTTTTAATTATTACTCTTGTGATAACTTAAAAACTAATGATTATTATTATTAAGCATTGCATTTCAAATGGTTGTGTTGCTTTCTGTGCAAAGACGTTTTAGTTTAGCTTATCCTACTATGTCCACATTTTTTCTTTGTAGTCCGGAAATCGACTGTTTAAGAAATATATCCGAAGGATTATTAGTGCGTGGTATTGAAGTACATGGTAGTAAATTATCTCAATTCTGCGGTTACAGAAAATGTAGCCTCCTATCCTTTGGAACATGATTATTAAATGCAACTTTACTATCACAAAACACATGTTCACTTCACAATGTATGTAGTTATGCTTCACAATTGGACTAACAAACCAAATGATTTGTTGTTACTACTGGAAAACAGCACTAGCATTAGATACTATTACACTATACAAACTGTCCTAACAATGGTATGTATTTATTTTAATGTTTAAAAATCTCGATAATCTCCTTCCGTTGTAGTAATTAATTATTAAAAATACCTTTTGTTAGTGTCAGAACGTGTCGTCTCTAGCTTTATATTATAGACATGTTTTCTGCCTATTCTGTATAAGGTGTACTATTATTATTACGTAATACTAAAAAGAAAGGTACTGTATTCTGTGAAAGGAGTTGAAATACTCTCTCCTTGGAGTTCTCCTTATATATGAAGACGTATAGGTACGTATAAATGATTATGTATGGTCTCTAAAATTATATTACCACTCCTAAACATCACACATTTTGATAAACAAATCATTTCGATTTTTATCTTGTACTCTATTAATAAATAATAACAATTATTATATTATAACACATTAATTAAATTAGCTATGTTATAAATGATTAAGTTGCATAAAGAAGTGTCGACTAGGAAAATATTATTATTACCACTACTAATACTAATGAATTGGTAAAGAAAAGTGCGAATAAAAAAGTCTATGATGACATCACGCCACATATACTTGAAGTGGTAGTCATTCAATGAGAAAAACATGTTACTTTGAAATTCCTATATTGTAAACAGTTCTAGCCATCTGTTTGTGGTGGTTTGTGTATTGCGTTATCAGAAGAGAAGTTTTGGAATCATCACAGCTGGTATTTTGAAAATTTTTGAAAAGATTACATAATTACTATTATTATTATTATTAATAATAAATTAGAAGGTTTCAATGTGTATAGGGAGGTAACGATTAATTACCTGTAAACGGAAATAAAAAAAAACTTTACAATTTACTTCGTGTAAAAAATAAAATATTCTACTATTATTTTTTAGAGATAGACTGCAAGAATAAAAAAGGGAGAAAAACGTTAAAAAAACATGATTTCAATTGACATTAGTGTCCAACAGAAGATGTTTGGAGGCAAGTACAGATATCAAAATCAATATTTGATCAGCTATATACTTACTAACAATGTATATGATTAATATATGTTGTGAACTAATATTACTTTGATTTACATTCTTTTTTTTTGTCATCATTCCGTTAAATTACATTATTATTACGAGAAATGTAGTATATAATAAGATCGAGAGAAAATAAAGAAAGAGAAAAAGATAATAGGTGTATGTATACTTACCATGTGTTCGCTTGTAGAATACAACAAAAAACTGAACGGATATTGTACCACGTAAATAATCACTTGTTGATGCCAGTGATTTTTTCATGTCTCCGCAGAGAATATACAATATTTATCCTCACAAGGGATACGAATAAAGGTTGAGAAAAAGTTACATATATTTACAGCACGTAGTTACTATACAAAAGACTATTACGTTTTTTTTGTCGGAAATTATCTCGTATTCTCTCAAAACCAAAATGATATATAAATAATGTTTAGAAAGAAAAAAGATTGTATGTATATTGCTACACAAAGAAAAGTACTACGAACATGCCTTTTATTATTCAACGAGTTTTACTGGCAAAGATACTGTTGTTATTTCTACGTGAAGGAAAAAAAGAAGGTAAAAAGATATACCAACTTGGAAATTTGCACTATTCTTGCTAGTACTTCCGTTGTCAATAATCCACCTTCGATTGTAATTTATATAAATGTCGGTTATACATTGTATAAAGGAAAAAATAAAAAATAATAAAAAATTACTTCATAGACCATTTCTGTTTCGGCTTCTAATTCTTCTCTTTGAGGATGCACAACTTCTCGTTTTGAGGATGGTCAGGGTTTTGGGCATGTATAGTTTTCTATACTTTTCCTCTCAATAGTACAGCTTCACCCTCTCCAATGTTTGTTTTTGCACCGGTGAAAGTCTTGGCGAATGTGAAAATCTCCTTTTCCCCAGAGAAAATCCCTTCCTTGTCTCCGGCTCTTTCCCTCCAAGGAGCTTATATATACCGGAAGGTATTAAAGTGAAAGTTGGATTGAGTGTGGGGAAAGCGGGAAAAACTTGATTGTATGTTATTATAGTACACACACGTGGGTCGAGAGTGGTCCCCACATCCTTTCATCTTCCCCCCCACCCTCGCTCTCTCCGCTTTCCCAAAATCATATGATCCGTGTAGCAAGCACGTTTTTCTTTCAAAAGTCTCTCTCTGTGTCTATCTATAGATACGGCAGACGTAAAGAAAGACATTCCATTCCAAGTTCAAGTGTATGTGTACACAAAGCGATCTTTTCCTCTGTATATAAGTATACATATTATACACGTACATGGACGGGGGAAAGTTTTCCCTGTGTGCCGGCGACAGGTTTATTATTACAAAAGGAGGAAGAGAGTGAGAGTGACTCTGAGCCGGCATGTGAGTGAGTGAGTAGTTGAGAGAGGCCTTGGACACTGTACTTATTTCCCTACACACATACATACACATACACATGTATATATATGTAGGTCCTTTTGATTCCATTGAGTCAAAGCCTCAACTCTTTCCCTTCGTCTTCCCTCTCCATTCCATCCCTCCATACTGACACACTTGAAAGCATGTGCACCCGGCGGAAACAGATTTGCAACTGCTCACTTTCCTTTTTCTCCCCTGCCTTTTTCATCAGCCAGGATTGATATACATGTAGGACTACGGAGGGGAGGAAGGGAGAGTTCTTGGAGTAGTACACTCCTATAAAAAAAAATTGTAAATACGAGCACGTGTAAACAATCAACAAGCACCATGGATCCGCTCAGGAAAGCGGGATCCAGTTATTTTCACGAGGAAAATCCATCCACGCACATATACACACGTGCGTCCTGCACAACCACATGTAGAGCTCACAACCAGTCACATCAAAAAAAAGCACACATGTATGATAGGAGTATGTAGGTATATGTGTCCATCCTTATAAAGCTGTGATCGGGGGATGCCTTCTCCTATTGAGAAAGACCTGTGTGAGTGGGTACACACACACATGCATAAATACGGAGCATTAGCCCTTTTTTCCGCTATTTGACCCAATGGGAAAAATATTATCCCTCTTTCACTCCTGTCTTCTCTCTCTCTCTCTCTCTCTCTCTCTCTCTCACTTGTTCTCTCTCTCGCTCTCTTTTTTCTCAATGAAAGATTCTCTTTTATCATTTGTACGGTAATATCGTCGTACCCAGGGACCTTTTATATACTTGTGGGTATAAATTTGTTACATACATACATCCAGTTTCACTCTCGCTCTCTCTCTCTCTCACTCCCTGACACAAACTTGTACTCTCTCTCTCTCTCTCTCTCTCTCTCTTGCAAGTCTAACTCACAATCAGCTGAGCGAGCGGGCAACATGATATGTAAAGCTTTTCTTTTGTTCATTCTTATATCTATTCAACTTTTTATCTCTCTCTCTCTCTCTCGTAGTGTGTGTACACTGCTGAGGAATTTGTGCACGGTGGTGCACATGGCAATTTTCTATGAATAAATTATACGAGCCTTGTAGTAAAACTGAAATGGGACTGGGGCAAGGGGAAACGGTGGAGGATGATACTAGATAGTAATACTACTTACTCCTCTTCATCTCTTCATTCATGCTTCCGTGAGAAAAGTTGGTATCCAAAAAGTCATTCATTCATAGGATTTTCTCCATTGTCCCCCTCCTGCCTTTATCCTCTCTGTGTCTCTCTCGGTCTTCCTCTCGCTCACTAGGGTTTGAACGAAACTTTCCTAGAATGAACCAAGGAGAATATGTAGTGGGGATTACGGAGATCTGTATGGAATATGTAAGGAAGGGGGAAATGTAAGTGAGAGTAAGGAAATTCGTAGGTACTTGGTACGAGTCAAACTATGAGTTGTTCAAGCCCGGAAGAAAGGGTGGGAGGGAGGAAGAAAGTTATGGAGGAGAGAAAAAGTTTTTGGACAAAAGGGAAAAGTTCATATTTGGGTGTTGTACAACCCGGGAATATCCATGTCCCTCATGGAATTACATGGCTCACATGGACGGCGAGTTCAAGTCGGAAGAGTTAACCCTTTCCTAACGATATGGAGAAAAAATAAGAAGACGGTGAAGCTCATTCCGTTATCCACGATCTCCCACTTCCTAGTAAAAAGCACATGCAGCCAGCATGTTCCGGGGAAAGTGAGACCAGCATGCATACATATTTACGTGTCCTATTCGTACTAGAATGCTTTCGTTTTATTGTACTTGCACCAATTCTTAATTCAGGTTTTGCATGTCTGTATTAATGCTGCTTTCGTGCAGCGAAAATGTCGCTTTAAATGTCGTGAAGATGGACAATATCACAAATAATGTGTAGGAATGACGTTTGCGTGTATTCGGAAAGCTGAATCAAGGTCCAAAAAATAAAATCTCAAATCCAATATTGGAATAAATAAATCAAGGCTTTTCATTAGGTATACATATCTTTATTCACGCTCACATAGGTTAAAATGAAAACACATTTTTTTTTTACAAAGTTCGTGATAATAGTTGTTCGCAATACTTACATTTAGATTCATGCTTAGTATATTCAATAGATAAGTAGATACACGTACTTATGTAAGTATGTAACAAACAGTAGATAAGTAAAACAGTATACAGATATAATACAAAAACGAGGTAAAATGTATATACAGGACGACTCTATAGGTGGGCGAAGGGTTAAGGGATTACATAGGTAACAAAATAATTGCGATTTGCATCATTCAAGACACATTTAAATATGAGACATCAGCCCAAACTCTAAACAAAAAGGTAAAAGCAGAGACGTTGACATTAAATGCTTTGTTCGATATAGTAATAATAATCATCGACATCATCACTGACATCATATAATATCTATAGATACGTTTTTTTTTACTATTTATTGCTAGTAGAACGGGTTATCTATGTTTTTTCTTCACTCTCGCATAAATATCTTCTATTTACATAAAGTGTACAATAGTATTAATGGATGTATTTACTTCATATATGTATGTTTTTTCTAGTATATAGCGTAATGTATTACTTTGTATCTCATGGTTTTTGGCAGGAGATGGAAAATAAATAAAAAATGACAAGAAACGGTGCATGAGTTACGAAAGAGATTTGAAAAAGAACAATTAGTGAATTGTCATTTTTACCAAGATTTATTTTTTAAGTATTGTATGTGAGTCATGGCTTCCAATTTTTCTCTCTTGTAGTATGGTTTATAATTTCTTGTTTTCTTTCTCTCTCTTTCTTTCTCTTCTAAATAAAAATGATTCTTGCGGATTTCTCTTATATTCATGTATTAGTAGAAAAATATGTTGTTAGAACGTTTGTTTTGATAGCTTGATTTTTTTTTAAATATCGTAGCATTTTTTTTTTACATATAAGTTTCATATATATTTTCTGAATCCGTTTTTTATTCATCTGGAGTTTGCCCACGTTTTGTCATTATTCTCTACAATAATATCACCCAAAACTCATACATTCTTTTTTTTAATAATAATTTGGTTTGCATTATCATGCAATATATACTTCTTGTTTCAAAGATTTGCTTTATGGAGTAATTCTTTCTCTCATTCACTTTTAGTATCATTTTCTTTAAAATACATTTTCTACAATTCTCTTTTGCCCTCATCTATAATGGCGAGAAATATTTTTTGTTCATTTTCGGATCTCTTTCCGAAAGGCTCGGCATTATTTAATTATTTTTTTTGTGGATGAAATCATCGTATATTCCTACATGATAAGTTGGATATTATTATTCATCTTTTCCCCTGTTTATAATTTTTCAATGAAGAAAGTAATTTTCAAAGATAAGAATCTTGTATAAAGTGAGGCTACAAAGATTTGTTTGGTTGTAATTGCAAAATTTGGATTTAGTGAAAGACCATATTATTATGAAGAGACATTAAAATCTGTTGGACCAAATATCTACACATGCAAGTTAAGAACATTTGCCTTTATATGTGCAATTATCTTGTGACGTAATATTGTGTGTGAAAATCCATATTCGTGTGTGTATTGTCAGTAAGTAGAATTAAAGCACTGGAAGTAATTTGTAAAATTCTGAAACTGTGAAATTCGTTTTTAAATTTAAAGAAAGTCCACATTGTGGATATAAAAAGCAGCCACCAGTTTCATTTTAATTAATTTTGCCTCGTTTCTCAACTTGTGTATGTGGTTGGTACGATTGAGTTGATTTGGGATAAGAGTATTTGCGAACTTGTATACATTTTGAAGCTTTTGTTGATAGTCAATTCGTTTTATTGCCATGTTTCCTGCCTTGCAAACCTACCATGCGCCCTGGTATTTGTTTTTGGTTAAATCTGCTCTCCACCTTTTTCAATCAAATCTATATTTATAGTATACAAATTACAGTCAGAATAAATCATACACTCTTGATGGTCTGGCGCCAGCATCATTTAAACCAACCAATATTTTGGTACAAAAAGGGAGAAGAGTACAGGATAAGGTAAAGGATTTTGGAGAATGATACAAAAGTAAGTACACTTTCACACCGAGAAAGGAATTTACACCACACGATTTCCGGACATTAGTACGTATGTCTTCCTCTAAATCGGACAATATTAAAAAATCTCTATCTTTTCTTTGATACGATAAAAAATGTAAAAATGATTTTTTTTTGACATTACAAGCAGAAAGTTTAAAAATTGTGTGTTGAAGTGTGACAGGTTAATTTCATTTAAAAAAATCTGTGCACAACAATATTCAAAATCTTACTCATCCATTAATTTTTCCCACACATATTTAAGCACATTTAGATAATTTTTTAAGTAAGCACAGTTATAGGCAATACGTATCAGTTGTATGCAAAGATTAAAAAAACTGGTATACAGTCAATATCTTTTATGTTTACATTATATAAATGCGTCCTTATTGTTAGTTTATGTAAATAGTTTAAATGCAAAAACTGGTTTTTTAGCACTCCATGAGAATTATATTTTTTTTGTGAAAGAGAAAAACCATTCGGGAGAAAACAGAGCTTTTTTTGGATTTGAATATTATCCTTCTATATTGTTTAAAATATTCTCCCGACTTTCCTGTAATTGTTGCTTGTCAGACTTTTGCTTCTTTCCGATTCTTATAAAAAAACATGTACATCGGCGTAAACGGGCACTGGTGCTGGTACATAATATATCCTTATGTATACCACGTCAAACTATACTATTCGTGTATAAATAGAGGAGTCTTTCCATCTAAATATTTTGTTTTATTCTCTGAATATATAGTTAATATGTTCGTGTGAGGGATATGATGCTTGTTTTTTTTTTAGGAATAATATATACCTTGTTTGTATCCTCCATAACAAACGAGTATCGACTTACGTCATTTGGAAATACAATAAGGGATTGTGCCGAAATTTTTTTGTTTGTAGTCAAAACCATCACTAACTAACCAAAGTCGATGGGTACAAAAATTATTTCATTTCATTGAGTAAATATATGTCATAATTAATACTACGGAGGTAATTATCAAACGTGAGAGGCTACAAACTCTGGATGTGCCTAACTTTTCTCTCCATTTCCACGTTCTTTCCACCACAGTTGAATTTAAATAAGGGCATGTAATATTACTAACTAAAATATAAAATTGCATTTGCAT
This sequence comes from Disparrhopalites patrizii, assembly GCA_034698585.1. Lineage (NCBI taxonomy): Eukaryota > Metazoa > Arthropoda > Collembola > Symphypleona > Sminthuridae > Disparrhopalites > Disparrhopalites patrizii. The sequence continues at coordinate 45,043 of JAQGBT010000229.1, forward strand.
ATGTGTGTATCCATATGCGCTTTGTTCTGGTTGTCCACACAGAGAGAGAAATGATAAATGATAGAGGAAGTCTAGATTACATACGGTGTTATTGCAGGTCCCCCTCAAAAAATTTCTGACAAAATTTCCGTTTACTCTATGACCAAGCAATTTTGCAAAGTATTTCTAAGGAATTGAATGACGGACGGTGTCACTCCACAATTGGTTAATTCCAATTCACGAAGATCCCGGAGACTTGACAAGGAGCACAGTGTACCGGGTGATAAATTCGTACATCCTACACCATTTAAGAAAAACAAGAAAAGGATTAAATTGCCCAAGAAAATATTTTAACAAGTGTAAGTTGCACAGGTAATGTATACACATATAGAATTATCTTCATCTTACCAGCAATGGAGAGATATTGTAACTTTTTTATCGAAATGATATGGTGCACTGCTTGATCTCTAATGCTGCTACACCAGCGAATAGAGAGTAAACGTAAACTTGACATTGTGGCCAAATATCCAATGCCTAAGTCTGTGATAAGGGTACATCTGCAAGTCAAATATTGTTTAACATTCTCATAAGTTGTTGCATCTGGAATCCCATTTTTTTTTACAACATATGTAGTCGGCAAAATTTATGATCTTTCCACGGTTGTAAATAAATATTAAAACGTGAGTAGATATTTTCTACTCACATATATGTATTGACAAGAATTACTGTTGTTACCTGTCCAAAATAAGTTGTTGAAGAGAAACAAGATCGCAGGCAATGCATTCGAGGGAAGAGTCAGTAATCCTGGAGCACCAGGACAGGTCCAAATGTTTCAAGACAGTCAGATTTTCAGCCAGGATTTCAATCCCTTCATCCGTCACTTTCGAGCATCCTGACAAGCTGAGAGTTTCCAAATGAGGTAGCGACGACACTGAGTAATCAAATTAAAATGAGCCTTTTGTTTAAATTTCCACAACATCACTGTACATACAAAACGTAATAATGTCTCCGAAATTAAATGACGGAAATCTTATCAACTCTTCGTTAATATGGTCGAGTGTGAACCTTGTTTACGATTTCTCTCTAACTAATTGCCACTTCCTCTAATAGAAACTTCCTCAAATTAATTCCGCCGCCTCAAGTAATTACACTGTTACTGGAAGACGAGAGGGAAAGTATGTGTAAGGGAAATCAAATTGCATGTTGGACTTAATGACAAAATTGATGTTATTATTTATTCTGTAAATTGCACTATCCAAGGGCTGCTGACAAACATACGGTGCTATCGGCATAACTTTGTCTGCATAAGTTACACCACCTCCCGAAAAACAAAATTAAATACACGAAATGTCGGAGTGGGCGAAAAAGGTTGAGCATAACTTAATTCATTAACTCCTACCTTGTTTGCCTATAATTATTTCCTTCCCTTTTACTTTCTTTCTCGTACTTTCACTTTTCTTAAGACCAGCCTGTATGTACAGTAAAAGCAGTAAACATATTTTCTCTTGGACTCTGTCTATTTAGCCGGGGTAGGGAAAGAGTCTTCCAAGGAGTTGGGAGTGCACTCAAGTCGTTAATTTGATTTTTGAAGCCTTACATCTGCAAAAGGAAAAGTGTGTATGTGGAGGTCTTTGTATATCTATAACACATGGAGCTTTCTCCCGCAGTGCGTATAATCGTATAGTAAAGGTGCATAAAGGGGTATATAGGGGTTCATTCTCAAGACTTTACTCCAACAACTGTTGCTCTCTTAACAACCAATAAATTCCAATCCCACTCTTATTTATGCCCTTCCTTCCCGTTATTACACTTTTTTCTACGTTTTATGGCTCTGTAATAGTGAAAATGAAAAACAGCTTTCACTGCCAGACAGATATAGCTTGTGTGGATTTTCTTTTCTCTCCATACTCTGCAAAAACTCAGCACCTGCGGGAGATGGCAAGTAGCTCAAAAGATGTTCTTTTCCCCTGTCTTTTTTTTTCTTCCTTCTACCAAGATGTGCTTTCTCCCTCCCAGTGTGAGACAAGGAGGACAAAGAAAGATATTTCCTGGAGACATATTTCTGTTTGTTTTTCTTCTATATTCGTATTATACTTCCACCTCTTTCTTACCGATATGTAGTATAGCCTGATTTGTAAGTTCCCAACACGAGTTCAACTTGAGTGTCGTCAAATTTGAATTGATTTTCGCATTGAAGGATGACAAGGCTGCATCCGTCACATGGTAGGCCTGTGTACAAACACGAACAAAGAGACAATATGGTACAATAAGTTTCTTGTATACATTTGTTTTTTCGTCCTCTAGAAATGGTTATTTCATGTGAATTGTGGCAATATTTCACGAAACCTGCCACCTGCACAATGACAATTTGTCAGAAACACTCCATCTTCAACTACCTATAGCATCTCTTGTTCACACAGAAAGAAGGGAAATTGGGGCAGTATAATATCTCTTTTTTTTATCCCCATCCTTTTTTTTTGTGGTACATACATTGCATCATATGGAATGGAGCTCGGACTCACCTGGATGGTAAAACTTTGTAAGCGTGGGAGTTTCGCAACAGCAGAGAAAACAATATCAGCCACATGGATGCAGTCTAAAATGACAATGGCAGTCAAATTATTCGGGAGAGCTTTCGTAATTCCATCCTCGGTAATTTCATTGCAGGACACCAATTCCAAGCTCTCCACGCTACTCAGATGGTCCAGGAGACTATACAGTCCCTTGTCCGTCAAGCTTGAATTGTACAATTTGAGACCTTGGATCAAACTCGAGGCTTGGGCAAAGTGAATCATCACATCCTCCGCATCTTCATCTGTTGCTCCCAGCAATTTTAAGCCTGTAAAGCTACACAAATATTTAAAAAAATACGACGATCATGAATTGAAAGAATCAAACCGGCTGTCAATGGCTTCTTTTAATTTTCGTACATTTACGTTTACATTTAGAATGGAAATAACAGGAATATCTTTTCTTTAATTATTTTCTTTAATGCTATATTAGTACTTATGATGTCAAAATCCTAGTTTTTGGTAATTGCTTTGATAAATAGATTACGTTAGGATCATGTTACCCTCTTCTATGCAAAGCCGTGTAGAATCTCCTCCTCACGCCAGCACAATTGAGAAGTTCGTGTCTAATTTCTTTACAATTGAGAACGGGCACAAGCTCTTTATCCCAGTAATCCTTCCCCAAAGCGTAGGCGCTGTCCCGCCAGTACTTGCAGACGAGGGGCAGGACGAGCTTGTCCATCCCATGAAAGTACTTCTTGAAGAGATAACTCAGGAACTGACTGTCCATCATGAGATTGGACGTGAAATTCATCTTACAACTACGTGGACTACTCATATTTGTGGTACTGAAGGGATTCGTGCTCCCACTGCTGCTGCTGCTGGACGAGGAAATGTGATTTAATTTCCTGGTTGGTGTGCCCATCATGATGATGTTCCCCAAACCCATCTGATTATTGAGACATTTCTTCTGGGGGGTGGCCAGGACACCCCCACTGTGATTCGAGTTCCCCCCACCCCCGTCCTTGTCCGACTTCTCATTCCCCCCGCTTTGTTTCCCCACATTGTTGGTCGTGGAAGAAGGGCTGGTGTTGGTGGCGGTGGAGGTGCTATTGGCATTGTTCCCACTCCCGGCATTCCCCCCACCACTGTTGTTACTATTACTCCCATCCTTCTTCTTCTTAATCCTCATGATACACCGGGTGATCTCAGCTGATGCCCTGTCTATCATTCCTGATGGTGACAGTGACATTTTCCCACACATAAGACGACGCACGTCGACAAGGACACGACGGAACCACCAGGAGAGAGATAATAATAGACGTAAATAACAACAACAACAATAAAAAGGGAAAACTAACAACAATGATAACACCAATAAACACGGCACAAACACAGCCCACCAAATATCCTCATACGCACGTACACATGTATGTTCCAAACAAAGCTGGCGTGGTGAAAGTAAGGAAGAGAAAAAAGAAATAAAAAAAAAGCGTAATTCTCAGTCCACCCACTCTATGTCCACGCACAGTCTAATATACCCTATCCGTACTATATATCAAATACAATAACACCGTCTTATTTCCTTTTTTTTTTATGTTTCTCCTGGACACCGAAACCACCACAGTAAGCACACTGGACTTTTTGTTTTTATTTGAGTGAAAAAATAAAGGACGACAAGAGGAGATAAGTGTCCGGGTGAACAACTGAGGAAGAAATGACTAAAAGAAAATAGGAACTAAAACAGAAAGCGTATGTTTTCCCTAGGAAAGTCACTGTTTTTCTTTGCCTTGTGGAGAAGACACAATCAGAAATTATGAGAGGAAAAAGGAAGAGAATGTCAGGAGCTGAGGACTCTTCTCTCTTTTCTCGTAGTTTTTTTTTAAATACAAAATACACACGGGATGAGTCACGTATATATAGTAAAGAGACTGGAGAGTAAGTATGTATTGTTTCACTCTCTCAGGAGTTTGTTTCAAGAATGACGACACATTCAATCGATTAAAATATTCAGCACACACACATACACAGCATATATATAGCTATATACGATTTCCATGGAGAAGAACGGAAAAGAGAGAGTGAGGATGGGAGATAGAAAAGAGTGAAAGAGAAAGAGAGAGAGAGAGCGAGACTCAGGGAAGATAAATCAATAGGTTAGCGCACGCACCCTTCCGTTTCCCTATCTCCTACTCACTCACTCACTCAGTCAACTTTACCCATGTATAAAACCAGAAAGAGAGAGAGAGAGAGGATGTGAATGCCAGGGAGAGATGAAAGAGAGAAAGAGAGAGGAGAGAGCAAGAGAGAGAGAGAGAGAAAGAGAGAGAGAGAGAGAGAAAGAGAGAGAGATGGAAAAAGTAAGTACATTGCTCTCACCGAGAAACAATCCAGGGCTCGTGCCTTTTCACCGTCTCTCGGAGCGACCCTGTTTTTTCCTATTGGACTCCCGGCATTGGAGCGTATATATTCTCTCCGCCATGTACGAGAGTTGGATTTAACTCCCTACAATTCTTGGATCGGTCAAGGTATATATCTCCCTGTGTACACTCATATGATCATGATCCTCTTCATCCATTGAGGTATACTTTTATCCCCTCCTCCTCCTCCTCCTCCTCCTCCTCCTCCTCCTCCCTTTTCATATGCAGCGGAGCACACAGTAGTACAAGGCTGACAAAAACAGCCTTTTCCAAATGCCAACCCATATTAATTTCCTCTCCAAGAGTCCCAATTTTAGACACACGTGTAAAGGGAGAAAAAAAAAGGTATGTTTCTGCTTCTTCTTCTTCTTCTTGCTTCGCTCTCAATGTTTGCGAGTGGTGTGCTTCCAAGAAGTTGGTCTTCTTCTTCCTCCTCCTCATCCTTCCCCCATCCTTTTGAATAGAATGGAGCGACATGAGAAAAAACTTGATCAAAAAAGAACATCTTTTCCTAACCAGACTAACACACATACAGATGTATCCGGGTCTTTTTGCTTATCTCAGGAAATCGAAGAACTCTTTTAGCTCGTCTTCGGGAGCTTTCCTTTCCTCTCTCTCTCTCCTCTTCGTATCTTCCACGTAAATGTGGATGTTCCAAGTCTTTTCTCCGAAAATAAAATATACCTAACTAAGCCTACGTGGGGATTTTTCCACGATTCCAAGCAACTTTTTTTTTCTCTCTCTATTTTTCCAGGACCAGAATTTTTATGTAACCACACTCACGTTCTCTCTTCTTTTTTTTTATTTATTCCAACTACTTTTGCTTCTTCGTGGTAATGCATAAAGGCTACTTAGCATGAATTCGTTGTTAGTACACACCATGTGTACCTTCTGCGTAAATTGTGCACAAAACACTGTGTGATGGTAATTTATTGGGGTAAATTGGAGAGTTTATTTGACGATACTTTTGACATAACAAGGATGGAGGAGGTGCGGATGGTGGTAAAGAATTCAGGGAAATCATGTAATGTGGCTCGTGCCTTGAGTAAATAATCCTTTCAGCCGTGCATGCGTTGCAATATTTATGGATGTTAAAACACTCCGCTTAGGGATGTACATATGAATGAACTTCAAATGGGGTTTCAAGTCTATTAGGATTATTGCCTACTTCTGTGCAGGTTGTTTTCACTCCTCACAAAAAAATACATATGAGATAACACATGGTTTCCACTTTTCTGAGTGTGTGGAGCATTATCATTATTATTGTGTATAATATACAGCATTTCTTGTACATTTCAACCTACGCACAGACACATGTGCATCCAATAATTATTTGTATACTTTGTGTTCCGTACAAAAATTCGGCGTCTGTCATGGTGCGGGCAAATGACAGCTAATCTTTGTGCGGATGAAGTTGAAAGAGCGGAGAAGTTTCTGAAAAGAAATATTCTACTATCTCTGTATTACATAGTAGGGGGGAGGTTCCAAAGGCAGAGCCACTGGCTCTCTTTAACATTTGAATTTGAATATATAAAAATTATTTAGGAAAATTAGTTAGCTAATCTCCCGAAAGTATCGAGCTTTACAGCAATACACAGTGTATAATGCGACGAAAAAATGCAAGCATTTGGAGAAAAACTGAGGATAATTTTATACATATATACATTGACAACGTGTAACTTTATTTCGACTCATGCCTTTTACATTTATATGTATACTTCAGTATTAAGTTGACAAATTAAAATGCAACTTTCATAATTTACAACAACAGCAGCGGTTAAAGGTAATCGATGGCGGCGAAAGGAGAATTAGTGCGTACGTGTGATGACGACGACTGGACGAGCAACAAGACAGAAAGGAAAAGTGACTTCGACAACGATAGTATAATAACATTATCATTTTTTTTAGATGTATATAAATAATACCGCTTATAACGTAACGCAAAATGTATGTATGTAAATATTACATACATGTACATGTATGTATGGTTATGTACATGGCAATAATTCATACGAGTTTAAATATTATTATTATTATTTATACATATTCTCCTTGAGAATGTATACTTGATTCACCTTCAAAAATTTCAAAGACCTATCTTGTTATTAATTAAAACGTGTACCTTCATCTTCTTTTCCTAAATGATTTTCTTAATGCTGTTGAAAACGTTTCTTTCCGGTTTGGTATTTTTTATTACATACGGGTTGTTTGTTGGTTCCATGTGGCTCTCATTTGTCACAACTCACACCGAGAGACTCACGTACGAATGGTACCTTGAGATATTTCGTTTGAGTATGTCAGCCACGGGTCCCAACACTCTTTCGAACCGAGCCCTATCTAGCTTGACACATTTTAATGTACTACCCGGACTGGCTGTAACAGTGGCTGCACGCGGTCGATCCAATAAAAGTGCAATCTCACCAAAATAATCCGATTTACCAAGTTCGCCGACCTGTAAATCATTTCCAAAAACAAGATATATAAGTAAAACCATCAATTTTACTGTCATGTTTCGTACGTGATACCAAGAAATGAAAAACTTGGGTTGTAAGACGGTAAGAAAGTCATCTGACCTGAACGTCATTACAATCGATATTTTGTGTCACTATCGCATTTCCTTCCACTATAATATAAAATTCGTCTCCGTGATCTCCTTGCTTCACCACCTTCTCGCCTGGGGTAAAAGATGTGGGTTCTAGTGCATCCGCTATTGTAAGTCTCTCCCATTCATCAAGATTTTCTGGAACAGGAAACCAACTTGTTCAAAGAAACTCCACTCGCAGTCACATCTTAACGAATATTACATCCTGTACGCAAGCAAGACGCACAAAATATGTAAGCAGAAGTTATACAAAGCAACTCTTGACGAACTTACCTAGAATGGAGACTTTTGAAAGAAGTTCCTGATACATTTTGCGCTTCCTTATCGTAGAACCCATCAGAATACGCCGGTATGAGTCGCGATCGATGACCCACACCTTTACATCTGTTTTCGCTTTTACTGTGGCAGCACGCGGCGTTCCGTAAATTAAAGCCAATTCTCCAAAACTGCCTCCTTCACAAATTGAGGTCAAAAATTTGCCATCTTTGCTCACTTCAACCTGCCAATACAAACCATTTTCGTGATTTCAGTTCTCTGCAATTATTTCAACCGCATCCACTAACAAGTTTACAGCTAGAATAAAGTTTTAGAATTCAAATCTGCATCAAAATCTAGTTTTTTGTTTAAGGTTTTGAGTACCGCAACACATTACTCCAGAAAACAAATGATGCTGGATCATTACGAAATGCTGCATTCGTTTAATAGCTTAAGATAAAATATTATTGCTGATACTGGAAAAACTTCAAATGGATTGTCGTACATACGTACATACTTGTAATCGAATATTCTAACATAGAAGCAAAAAACCTAAATTAAGTTCTAAAAACAAAAAATTCCGTACTATAGGTGTGTTTACCTCTCCGGCATCGATGACATAAAAGTAATTCCCTTCATCTCCCTCGCGAATGATAGTTTCAGAAGCCAAGTAAGTTTCCTACGGAAAAATTCAAACCATGGTTGTAAATAACATACTCAGCTCTACACTTTGCTACTAAGACAGTTGTTTGGAGTACAAAAAAATACCTGAAACATAGCATCAAAAACTTCAGATCTCTCAGTCTCATCAAGATGAGCGAAGAGAACATTTTTTCCAATGGCCCGTGTTAGGGCTGCCATCGTTTTGTAATCCTTGGGAACAACCTGCAAGTTCACATCCAAACAATGAAAAATTGTGTTTTACACACTGGCGTATGATTCTTATTTTAAATATAAGAAACAGATCATGCATTTTAATATTTATCACAAAGTATTAAACGAGAATTAGCTTGACGATCAATAAGCTTCATAATTTCGTAGCAATCGGGGTACAATTTTTTTTACTCGGCATTGAGTACGACATTAGTTTAACTTGTTCTTCGATTTTTGATTGTCCTAAATCAAGCCAAAAATATAGCAACCCGTTAAATAAAGAGTAAAGACTCTCACTTTTTTCACATAGCTTGTTGCATCCTCTTCAGTGACAGGCTCTGCGGAAATACCCCCTCTCCGAGCGATTGGTTTTCCTCTAGGGAGTGGCGATAAATCTTCCGTGTCTTCCGGAGACGTATTTTCCAACATTGTGTTTGCTCTACGAGCAGCAGCATTCTCCTGAAAAGTACAACCATGAAGCATAAATTATACCAATTGAGAATATTAGCATCACATACGATTATAGCTACGGTGTACTAAACACAAATGTCCATTAGCCAAATGAAATCTTCACAAACTCCCATCACACTAATAAGCATTTGCAATTCCAAAGAATTTCTAGATATTTCCAGATCGGCTGATACCGCGACAAAAATCCAAGTTACGTCCTCCAAAACTTTCCCATCAACATGCACGACAGCATTACAATTACGTGCACAATGTGCAAGCATATATCACTGACTATCTACAACAAGTACAAATGCTTCAAATCAATCCTTATATATGGGAACAAATTACAAACAAATCAGAACGGAATCAAACTCTTTGAAGGTGTTAACTATACAGGTAAAATTACATCGAAAGTAACACGATATGGCATTCCACGAAGTTCTAAGCCAATAAGAAATTGAAAGAATTGAAATTGAGAAGTTTGTTTGTTTGTTTCTTTGAGAAGTTGAACGTTTTGAGAAAAAAGTACCAACTTACATTGTCAAGTTGTGTAAAATACTGTCTAAGGAAAGCGACAGGAGACTCCGGCCGCTGAACGCAGAGTTGAACAATACAGTCCTTGAGTAGACTTTGAATATTATGTCGATTAACGTAAGCCTCACAATCCCTTAAACTGGCTTCTTCAGCATTCCCACTACCCCCATTGCCAGCTCCACCCGACATGATGTCTTCGTATTGTTGAGTTTGTTTGTCTCCAAAAAGAAATTTAAATTCGTCCACTTCTTCCAAAAACTTGAATATGTCCCCCGACAGAAAACCAAAATGGAAAAAAAGAAAGAAAGAAAATCAAAATTAACCAAAAAATAATACCATACCGTAAATACTTGTAAACTTTTGTTTCCTCCAAATATTTCAGCCCTCCTCCTTAAAACTTCGTCGATATTGAACCACCACCTTCCAACTTGGTCCAATATCCACCTCTACGACATTGAGAGCTGGATTAATTATACAATAGTTTGTAACACTAATAATGCACACAAGTGAACTCACCCACCAAAAAAAAAAAAAAAAGAAGAAGGAATCTACATATAAATCTCCCCCAAAAACATGTATGGTTGTCCCCCAAAAATGGATATTTTCCCAATCTTCCCAAACCAAGATGGCTTGAAGCACTCTTTAAATATCTTCTGGATGACCACGACAACAAACCCAAAATGACCCAAAAACACAAGTCCACAAGTCTTCCCCTTCAGGTCTTCCTCCAAGATTCTTCACAAGGGAAATACAAACACGGAGAAAATGAGACACGGACCAGAGTTCTGGATGAAAATATTTGCCCCCCAAAAAAAGAAGGTAAATACGCATACACACGAGTTGAAAAAGAGAAGATATTTAGAAGGGAGCGACAGAGAGAGAGAGAAAGAAAGAGAAAAATGGGAAAGAAAAGAGATTTTTACTTTAATGTGAAGGTTATTATTTTTAAATATTACTTACGTGTTGCAATCCTTTCCCCCTTCTCCCTTCTCCCTTCTCCTTATAGTTGTTAGTACGCAGAAAAGTTCCAACAAATGTCTATATGACGGACACAAGAAATAATATTATAAAACATCAAATAGACAGAGACATGAGCAAGGAGAAATGATGGGGAGTTGTTCCTTATCCTACTTTTATTCCTTAACACCACCATCACATAGGCTTCGTCAGGGAATTTTTCTCTCTCTCCCTACATACTTTCAAAAGGGAAATAATCATGCGCCTCTCTCTCACACACAAATATATGTGTGCTCCCCATTGACGTCAACTTTTTTGGGAAGAACACATATTATTTATATAGGTATACACATATATACATGGGTGTATACACATGTGTCCCTATATATATATATATTATATTATATATATCTCAGATACATTGTCATATAGAGACTTTTGCTAAATTTTGTCTCTTGTACATGTCGTCTCTTTCTTCCTCCTTTTGGGCCTTCCTATCTCTCTCTCTTCCTCCCTTTTCCTCTCTTCCCTCTCTCTGTCCATCTCCCCTTTTTACCCCTTTCACACATTATGATTATAAGGGAATTTCATGTGCCATAAAAGAGGTCCATCACATATGATGTGTGTACTGTGTACCACATTGAAAGGATATCAATACAGATTTCTCTCTCTCTCTCTCTCTCTCTCTCTCTGCTTATTACTTACGTACCTTACTTATTATAATATTATCAAAGTAGTTATATAGTCCTTGTGATAACTGGAAAATGTCCCTAATGCTTGACGTGTATTTAATAGCATGAAATCGCACACAGACCGAGAGAGAGAGAGAGAAAAGAGAATTTTTTTTTCCTCCATTCCACGCGATGTATATAAAAGAGTTTGGGATGTCATCATCGTCTCCTACTATTATTAAAAGTGGATTCACTGTAGGAAAAAAATATATACATATATCTGTATACGGGGAAATAGGGTAAAAATTCCCATTACGTGGGGACGTTTTATGTGCTAATAATCGTTGTACTTACTCAATAAAGGCGTATATAGGATACATAGTATGCAATTATGTATATAGTATGCACATTCATTATGTACATGTGTGCTCGGGGCTTATTTTCTACTCCATTTGCCATGGCGTATATTCTATAGAGGGAAAGAAGGACATATGATGATGATCATTCCCAAGAATTATTGAAATTCCTCCGCATTTCACAATTCTCACGGGACTCGGGACAGGAAGGAGCCATTGGGAGGCTGGGAGAGGAGAGAAAGTCCTGGGTTGAGGGAAAAGTAGAAGGGAAGAGTCCAGTGGGATATTATTAGTCATGCAGAAAGAGAAAGTGTAGGACGGGAGAGGAAAAAACTTTTCATAAATATGGAGGAGAAAGTGGGCCACGAGAGAGAGAGAGAGAGAGAGAGAGAGAGACGGAGAAAGGGGTAGACGGGAAAACATGGGTGACTACAGAGGGAGAGAGGTGATGGAGAGGTGCAAGGCAAAAAAATGAAAGAATCAGGAGAAAGTGGAAATTATAGAGATGAGAGAACAAGAAGAGACAGGATGAAGAGAGAAAAAAAAGGAGAAATCAGCATACAGGGGGAAGAGACAGAGAGGGAGAAAAAAAGAGTGAGATACGAAGGGAAAGGAGAAAGTGAGACAAAGCCAGATAGAGAAGAAAAGAGAAGGGATAGCAACAGTGAGAGTTAGTGAGAGAGACAAGAAATATTGGGAACTTGAAGCTTAGAGCATAATAAAACAGAGAAAAATGGCAAAATATGGAGAGAAAGGGGGAAAGGAAGAGGCAATTGTGAGCACAAAAAAGAGAAAGAGGAGAGAGAGGCGGGGATATGGAGTATAGGAGAGACCATGAGAATAATATTACCTTGTAAAAGGATAACATTCGTTTAAAAGGACATGTGTGTTCACAAGGATACCACGGGGGATAGTGAGTAATGTGAGTATACAACGTAGTCCGCAAAGGTATCAGATAGTCCCAAAGTAAGTAAGTAAGTATGTATATTTGATTACCATCAGCATTAAGACTTGGAGAGCATAAGAACATTCCTAGTGACTCCACACAACACAAGATATGCAGCTATATAACATTGATCGGTAAATAACTGTCGATATTAAGGAATATTTAATTTCTTAATGTTGTTTTGCTGTTCTCAAGTTGACCTTGACCCCAGTACGGAGCATATGCTTCGTGATTTTTTCTGTCTTTTTGGAACACTAAAAGCATTATGTATATACTAAACAAAGACACTACTGTTTACTTCCAGAGAGGACATTCTTAGATTAATCTTGGAGGGTAGAAGATATGTTCGTACGGCTATGTAGAGGATCTTTTTAAATAGGTAGGGAGGACAGGCTGACCTTAAAATCATTGTCGCTTTTAACAACTCCGAATTGACGATTGTATGGATGCGTATTCTGCATATTTCATTATAGTAGTTTGCTTTTTTATTGTGATTTTCTTTTCTGTTAGGTTTCCTCTTGGTACAATTCAACTCCAGTTGACTAGAAACCTTTTATACAGGAAAATTAAATATCTATGTGTTATATGCATATATATTTCTTCATGTTGTAATAATAATATTTACTCATTACACAGCTTTGACGGTCCTAGTACTAAACTAAAATATCAATATATATCAATTACGAACGAACGTATTTGAACTGTTTGGCGACTGAACGTAAACCGTTACTAGTTATTATTATCATTATTTGCTCACCAGTGTTACCAGAATACCAGTATACATCCGTATTTTTCAATATAATTCTCTGCAGGGTAGCGCTTTAGCCTTTAATTTTTTAGTTGTTCCACTGCTACCCTCATGTTTTTTTTTACATTGCATTACAATTTATTCTTCCAGCCAAATGGACAAATACAATGGTTCAAAAGGAAGAAAAATAACATTACTGACTTCATTGTGTTATTAATGTTGATAGTAAATTTCTACTTCTTTGCTTGGCTCTTCATATGATTAAGAGCAGAACCTGCTTTGAACCAAAGGATTTGTTGATCATTAAAGGAGTGATTTAATTTTATGCTGATTTCCTTGCCATCACTTTTCTTAATCACTGCATCCAGAGGCTTTCCAGGGGCGAAGGAAGAAAGTCCTTTGATAGAAATTTTATCGGTGGGAGAAATCTTATCATAATCAGATGGATCCGCGAAAGTGAGCGGCAGCATGCCTTGTTTCTTCAGATTTGTTTCGTGAATTCGGGCAAAAGATTTAACAATAATAGCACGGCCACCTAAATGTCTGGATTAAAAAACAAACATAATTTAAGCAAATCCATTCCAATGCCATTTCCATACAAATATGAAATAACATGTACAAATAAATACCTTGGTTCAAGGGCAGCATGTTCCCTACTGGATCCTTCACCATAGTTCTCATCACCAACAGCTACCCAACCAATTCCTTTACTCTTGTAATGTCGAGCCACTTCAGGCACTGTCGCCCAATCTCCCGTCAGCTGATTTTTAAGCTTATTAGCTTCTCCATTATCAATGTTAATGGCACTGGAATTCCATAACAGAGTGACTGGCTTAATTAATTTTCATTGGGTTCATACATCAGAGATTGTTGTCATTAATACACTTACCCAATAAACATATTATTGGAAATATTGTCAAGATGACCACGGTATTTCAGCCAAGGACCAGCAGCTGAAATATGATCAGTGGTACACTTTCCTTTGATTTTAATTAGAACCAACAATTCATCAAGGTCTTTTCCACTCCATTTGTCGAATGGCGCCAGGAGTTCAAGTCGCTGTGACGTAGGTGATACAGCGACTTTGATTTTACTGCTGTCTTTTATGGGTGGAGTGTAGGTATCCTCACCGGGATCGAACCCCCTTGCGGGCAACTCGTCACCATGAGGCTCGGAGAGCAATATTTCCTTTCCTGACGGTGTCCTGCGATGCGCAAGAATTATAATGTTTAGTTTCAACACAATTAAATCTCGCAGAATGTCTGCGTACATTTCATATGGGTATGTTTAAACTTTCATTAACTCATTAATATTTATTTACTTTAGTTTCTGGGTTCTCGGATCAAAATCAAGTGTTCCAGCTAGTGACAGGGCAGCAACTAATTCTGGACTTGTTACAAAAGCGTGTGTTGCAGGATTGGCATCGTTTCTGCCAGTAAAATTTCGATTGTAGCTACTGACAATTGTGTTCTTCTCTCCTTTCTGAACATCAGCTCGGGCCCATTGGCCAATGCACGGTCCGCAGGCGTTTGCAAGAACAGTACCACCGAAATCACGAAGAGTTTGGGCGATTCCGTCTCTTTCAATGGTTGCTCGCACTTGTTCGGATCCTGGAGTCACATGGAACTCTATCTTAGACTTCAGTCCATGTTTTAATGCTTCACGGGCGATACTGGCTACTCGACCCATATCTTCGTAGGAAGAATTGGTACAAGAACCAATTAGTCCGACTTTAATATCCATCGGCCAGCCAGCCTTTTTAGCACTATAAATTTCGAAATCGAATCATCGAAACGATAATTATATGTATACCAATGACTGCAACCGTCGTTATATAAATGAATATCGGCTTTTCTCACTTTTCTCCGAGTTGTCCAATCGGATGAGCAAGATCAGGTGTAAAGGGACCGTTCACATGAGGTTCCAATTCATCCAAATTTATTTCAATAAGTCTATCATAAGGGCATCCATCATCTGGAGTAAGGAGTGATTTTTCGTACTTATCCGCAAGGTTGGAAATGTCCTTCCTTAGGGTGGACTCTAAATACCTCTTCATGCTCGCTCCGTACGGGAAAACAGATGTAGTCGCTCCAATTTCGGCACCCATGTTGCAGATAGTAGCCATTCCGGTGCAACTGATGGAATTACACCCAGGGCCGTGATATTCTACTATTGCTCCAGTTCCACCTGAAAGAAAAGAAAGCATTATTATGTCCAAGAAAAACGCATCTTATTTTCCGTGATATAAACCGAAACTGACCTTTCACAGTCAAAATTCCGGCTACTTTCAAGATGACGTCCTTCGGACTAGTCCAACCACTCAGTTTTCCAGTCAGTTTTACGCCGATGACGTTAGGACATTTAAGCTCCCATGGAATATCGGCCATGACATCAACAGCATCTGCTCCGCCGACGCCAATACAAAGACCCCCGAGTCCCCCACCATTCGGCGTGTGTGAATCAGTTCCAATCATTAAGAGACCAGGAAATGCGTAATTTTCTAAAATAATTTGGTGAATAATTCCCGACCCTGGTTTCCAGAAGCCTACTCCATACTTCTGAGATGCTGTAGCCAGAAAATCATAAACTTCCGCATTGTTTTCTTTTGCCCGAGCCAAATCTTCCACACCACCGGTTTTTGCTTCAATTAAATGATCACAATGAATTGTAGAAGGAACAGCAACCCTTGGTAAACCAGAGGAAATGAACTGCAACATGGCCATTTGAGCAGTTGCATCTTGCATAGCGACTCTGTCTGGTCGCAACCGCAAGTAACTTGTGCCACGCTCGATGTCTTGAGCTGTAGAGTTATTCAAAGAACCAATTTTCACCATAACCAACCCTACTACCTTTGCAATATGAACCAGCCTCAACTTTCTAAACACATCTCTTACATTTTGGACTATCCAGGTGAGAGTATAGGATTTTTTCTGAAAGGGTCAGTGGCCTATTCAACCTCTTTTTGACAACGGTCAAGTTCTGGGCCAACTTTTCATAGGGAAGAGCAGCTTGAGGGTCAAATTTTGACATTGCTGCCGTTGACATGTAGCATTTCTTGCTCGCCAGCTGGTGCCGCAGCAACACCAGGTGGTGCGGTGACTGCAAAGAGATCAAGTTCAATATATACATCCATTAGTTTATTTCCGAAACCCTCCATTTTAATAATTGTATTTGACCTGCGAAAATGTCTAACAGTTCCGTCTTTCCCGCAATGTAATGCTACAAAGCTTTGTTACGCTTTGTTACGCAATGTAACAAAGACAGATGAATGTGAATGTTTTCAAATATAAAGAAAAGCAATTACATGTTTTTATTCATTCATTCATAAATAAGCGTTCCAGTATGATATCAGCATTTGAACTTTGAACATTCAAAAAATGACTACACCCACATGAATAGAAATGTTAAATTTACGACCTAACCAAAACTCCTTGTCTGCCTACATTCAGTATTAATTCTAAACCAACACATCCTTTTTCTCGGTGATAAGAAATGGGTTTTATAATCTTGTTACTACTGCTTGAAATTGCGTACTCAAGGAAAGTGCAACATCCGCATTTCTGGTTGCATTTCAACAACAAATGGTAATAACAGACCACTAATACCTTGTATCCATAAACATACCAAAAATATTTAAATAAAACTCCTCAAACAAAATCCCCTATAATTCCTATCCAAACATTATTCTTTAAAAAATCCACCAAAAATTCCAATGTGCACAATGACCTTTGATACTCCATTGTTATTTCTAAAAAAAAGGTATTCAATAATCACCACATTCTCCATTCACACATGTTCCATTCATTTGTAGAAAAAAATGTGCACGCCGAACACTCGGCTCCTGACAATAGTAATAATGTAATTTCCATTTTTTCACACCCATCAACCCTTTTACACACCTAAATACATAGTAAATAAAAAGTAAAAGTATATATAAGCCTCCAAAATAAAAAGAACTGATACAACGTAAAAAATTCCAACAAAAGACCTTTTGACCTTGTTTACCATCTCCACACAACTGGTTACATAATCCAGGCGAAATATATAGTGAAAAAAAAAATTAACTACAAAAGAAACATGGAACTTACCCTTGCCGTAATTTTGAAGAGCATTTTGTAACTCTTTTCAAAATCACCCTAGAAAAAAAAGCACCCTTAACCACTAATTTGCTGAGCAGGTACAAATTTTGGAAAATTCAGTTTATTTACACAAGTTTTAAAAAATTGCCGGAGTTTGATTTTAAATGGTGCCGAATGCCGAATGTGTGTTATTAGAGACTGGTTAACTCCTGATTTGAATATTGCTAAAAAAAAAAAAAAGAAAAGTTTCCAAGTGCTCTTCTTGGCAACTTTTGCCTCTTTCTCGTCTGCTCTCACCAGCTAAAAAAAAGTCTATTCCGCATACGCATATAATGATCACATGCAAAGGAATAACTTGTGTCTTCGCTCCCTTTTTTCTCGATATTTTTTTTTTTTACTCTATGTACAGAGTTGCCCGAAAGAAACCCGAGACGAGACCATTATTTGTGTGGATAATAGTCCATATACACCATTTATATAGGTCATCAAAATTTAATGGGTCGTTAGTTAATTCCAGTTGTGAGACATCCATACAAAATATTTCCAGTCAATGGGCTTCCAACTTGCCATTTAAACTTTAAAGAGCTCTGGATTATCTTGGGCCCAGTTGTTGACGATAAGAGCTTTGGATTCAATAGGGGAGAAATGTATATGTATACACCTGACCTTATGAAAGATGTACATACTGCCAAGATCATATGACCAGAGGGATATATATGGATGTTGGGAAAGAGTTGGCCCCGTGAAAGAAGATGAGATAGATGGCACGGAAGGTTTGGATGTTCTCTCTTGGACTCAACCGGAGCCAGTTTTCTGTTCCAAAATGCCCCTTTTTCTCAGCCCACAGGTATGTGTGAGGGAAAACTTGGAAAGGTCAGGTCATCTGGGTGGAATCATGGACAGTCTTTCCCCTGGCTTTTTGTTAAAACTATAGCAGGAATGGGTTGGAAGGAAATTCGGAAGGATATGGGGATTTCCCACAAATTTTCTGCACTTGTTCTGTACCTATAAGAATTTATTTATTATTTATGTATTTATTTAGTTCCCTTGTTTTTCTTGTGACTTCAGTTGTCAGAAGTAAAAGACATTTGTCTGAATTACTACACTTCATTTCGGCAATCAAGCTACGTGCGAGCAGACAGATGTATTTGCAATGGGCTGTGATAATCCTGCGTTTTCAATGCAACCGTAACAGCTGGTAAAATACAACCTATTTTCTGTTTCCCTTTATTGTAACTTTATCCTTTTCATATATAGAATAGTAATATAGATCATGGGATGATATTGACATTGATAGGCGTATAAATTGTAATGGAGTATCTACAATGTACATGTATAAAAAACGTCAGAAATTTGCGAAAGAGTAATGTTTCGTAATAGGTGACTGTTGCAAAGGGTTTTTAAACGGCCAACTGAGGATCTGATGCCACTACCCGCAAATGATTCGGGCATTATCATCGGATACGAACTGGTCTCCAGAGATAAATCGTGTTGGGGTAATGCTTAATATTGTGTCCTCGTTTTTGCAACGTTTGCTTTCTTCCGCTGTGGTTTAAGTAAGGAATTTTGAAGAAGGGATTCTAATTTCTGTAGCTTAGTGTATTAAGCTACATAACGGAAATATTTTTTCTCCTCGCCGATTTCATATTATGAGTATTTTTAAAACATACTACAGTTCACAAATGTGGCCATTTGCATGTAATTGTGACCATCCCAATCTTCAATTGTGGTAAACATTTATTATTAGTAAAACGGGAGGAATGTGGATGATCTCTTCTTATGAAATTGCAGGTGTATATTTTATCGGCCTGTAGCGGGGCCATCGTTGCCCAGAACCAGAACGTCCCTAGCGGCAATCTGCTACCAGCCCACCTTTATTATTTATAGTTGTGTGTATTGATTTATTGATGTCGTGTGTGCAATTTGTATAATTATTATTACTGCCTCTTTGGTTTAATGAGTATTCAACACACTTTGAGTAAGTATTACTAGCTCATCAAAACATTTTACGGTATTTAATTCATAGAAGCAGTAGCATTTTAATGGAACAATTTCCAGTTGAAATAAAACCGGTAACTGTTCGAATAAAACCCCAGAAACGGTCAGTATAAAAAAAATCGAGTATTTTTGCATTCATTCGCAGTAAACTTGATATTTTGCGAATTGCAGTCGCAAATTTCTATTATAATTACCACATAAAATGTTTTTACTGTCTAAATATCATCTCCCGAGTAAAAAATGACCGTAAACACAAAATGCGCTGAGTATCTACTATGTAAATAGATTGTGACATTGTGAGAGCGGGCCAATATTTTTGCCAAACAGGGTTAAGGGTCAATCACATTTTAGTAAGGCATACTTTTCACGTTTTAGCTGTAGTATCTCTCTTTTTCAGAGACTCAGGCAAAAGAATACCGTGTCATTACGGCTACAGAATGTGCATAATCAGTAATAATATGGAAATGGTGTGATAGTGAATCCTACTTGATTTGAATACGATTTTGCATCTACTCAATCTTATTAAAAATAACTTTTAAACTTTTATAATTTTCAAATGTTTACGAAATTGTTTAAAAAAATGATTCTGAATTTGCATGAGGTGTTCCCATTTTCTGCTTTCTTCCTTGCCACTGACACTGGGAGAAGAAGAGAGAGATTGTTCACGAGTTGGAGAGTGGACTAAAAGAGAGACAGAAATAAACAAGGAAAGAGAGACAACTACAAGAGAGACAAATATAGACTCAAGATGACACAGAAGGAAGCCAAGAGACACAAAGAAGAATGAGTCCGTTCTGCGAGTCACAGGAAGAAACAAAAGGAAGGAATAACACGGAGAAGTATCATAAATCATCCCGCTTAAACTTGAAGGACAAGTGAAAGTCGCTTCAGAAGGAATCCAAACGCTGCTATATTGGGCATGAAAGAACTCCCGGGGAAAGTATGTCCGTGCTACGTAAGTTAGTCTTCGATCTTTTCTTCTGGAATCCGTTATCTACGAGGAGACACATGAGATCGAGCCCCCTCTTTGAGATGTTCTGGTTGGTAGGAATCGTTTGAAACTTTACCTTTGGACGAAATCTGGTCTTGGTAGAACTATTGG